>JAQGAE010002445.1:0-17821 GCA_034696685.1 Julus scandinavius | reverse complement strand
GCCCTCTTTAGCCTTAGTCGCCTTTGAGCCCTCTTTAGCCTTAGTCGCCTTTGAGCCCTCTTTAGCCTTAGTCGCCTTTGAGCCCTCTTTAGCCTTAGTCGCCTCTTAGCCCTCTTTAGCCTTAGTCGCCTGCCTTTGGGCCCTTAAAACTCACCCAACAACAGCAAGTCCACATATTTTTACAAGGTGTTCAGAAGCACCTGAAATTACTAACACAGCCTCAGAAAAATAATGATTTGAAAACCCCCAAGTGGCGTTAATTAAACCATTGTTCTCTTGACTCATTGTTTATTATAATTTTTTTTTTATTTGGTATAAAACTTTACCAAATTCTGTCACTGGCATCATTTATTTTTGTTTTAGCATATTAACGGATTTTTTGTATAGGCATTCATGACCTATAGTCCCAAGACTGTTATTATGTACTTGTTGTCCATTTGCCATCTGCCCTTTGAGATCCCCCTCTCTCTTCCTCCCTCCCTTCCTTCTTTATCCCCTTCCCAAAAATGTGAAAGTTGATTTTACATAGGATAAAGTCTCCATTATTGAACGCTGATGACATGTGGAATTGTTGTTTATTTTTGAATTGTACATGTTTTAATTGTAGATTTTTGAACTGCCTTCAGATCGTGAGTTTTATTAGCGGAAATTAACGAATGGTTTATGATAAAGAAGACCTTATCATCCCCCATTTCCGTTTTCCTGTACAAAAATAACGAGTGTGAGGGTGGACTCGTTTGAGGGGGGATCTGATTGCATCGCAATTATATCGGGGTGGACAAAAGTGTTTAACAGGTGAAATTCTGATAAGGATGAGTTTGACATAAAAGGTGAAAAGCCGTTGGTGAAAAATATTTAAACGTATAATGACCAAAACGGTCATTGATCCTTTTTTTTTCAAATTTCTATGCAAATGGTGGCTATATATATATAATGGGACATTCCCGCCATGATACAGGTGTTTTGTGCGAATTTATTCCAAGTAGTCTGAACAACACAACTGAATTTCCATTATCAGTTTATCTTTGAAAATTACCAGAAAATGAGGGAAAGTTGGGCATGTGGAATTTTAAACAATGAAATATGCAGTCAGGGTCACGTGTGTTGGATACGCCTTCTTCCTAAGTCGGCCATTTTGTTAACCGCTGGCTTTTTTTTTTTTTTTTGAATATTCAAATGTTTGAAAATACATGTTTAAAAAAATGTTCTTGATGGCTTTTTTTAAAAGAGCAGATACTGAAATGTGTAATTTGATGGTTGTTTGAATATTGAAAAAAAAACGGTGGTTAATAAGAAAAATGGTGGGGTGAATGAAATTCGAGTTAGGGGTCCTCAAGAGGGAATAAAGGGTGTCTGATTGTATGTGGAGAGGGGGAGGGAGGGGGAGCCATTATGGATGTCCACTAAGGACGTCTATGAGGGGAGGGAGGGGGGAAGTCTGGGCTAAGTGGACAGGTGAGGGGGTAAACTTTTGAAGGAATTTCGAGAACGTGCTTTTCGAATCACCCCTTACTGTTGTAAAATCACAATAGAACCAGTGTTTGGAAATGTGAATTCAGCATTTGTGTATTTCATGATTTATTTTTAAAAATGAATATTCAATATGTGCTTTTGGCAAGTTTTTATACAAATTGTTGTATTAGAATTGCAAAATTGTGAATACACAAAGTAGGATTTATTAAGTTTTAAGGATAACAACAAATCATATAAAGGAGTTTCCCATTCTGAAAATTATTCAACTTGTACAATTACAACAAACAAAATCCTTTTTTCAAACTTAATTGTTCATTCTGTAGGAGACTCGATGAAATTTCAGGTGTTTTAACAACGTCATTACTGACTTATAACTCTTGGAGTAAATCCTTATTTACCTGGCGGAAGTCCACCTTTGACATGTTTGTAAATTTTTCTCCATTTCGTCCAGCTGTTTGCCTGACCAAAAATTTTGAAATTGCCTCGAAGGAATCACGATTTATTTACTAATTGCATAAAAAAATATATTCAACTTTTCCAGCAGCCGCTATATTGAAAATCCATTACTAAAAACATTTAGGACTAACTTTTTCTCCAACTAATTAAGCTACGTGTAATTCATAACCCTCTTTAAGTTTGTCATTTTAATTAAACTGGTTGCATGTGTTAACTTGTTACACATTTTTTTTTTGGTTAGCCATCAGCCCAATTTCATTTAAAATAAAATTTAGAAAGGGTATGCACCAGAGGAAACATTTGGAAACATCAAACAGAAACACCGAACACAAACTTCTGGCATGTTTTTCTCAAGCCGCGTCTCCGCTGAAGGCAACATGCAACATAAAACACGCAAACCCGCAAACATACAGACACTAGAGACAAACCTGAAACAATGAATAGCTGAGCATGCGCAGTAAAGTGGCAACATTTTATTTTTTTGGTCTGGACCGCCTCATGAGCGATCGGCAAAATGTTTTGACAAAACCATGTTATGACAACAAAAAAACGTAATAAGTTTGCTCAAAAGTCACGGTAGGCAAACTTTTTGCTCTAGATTTGTTTCAGCAAACTATGTTGCCCTATGTTTCCTTCAGTGGAGACGCGGCTTTAAAATGTTTTACAAAAATTTCCAAGAAAAAAATTGCAAAAACACAAGTGTACGCACCAAATAAACATTTCGTAAAACAAGGCGTCATATTGGCTAGTCAAAGCGCTTTTGCCAACGACTGTATTTCATGACGTAGGTAATTTGATCACGTGCTTTCCATTTAAAAACCACGTGGTTAAACTGTGTTACGTCATCCTGTACAGTCGTTGGTAAAAGCGCCTTGACCAGGAAACATGTTTTCTGTTGATCCGGACCGCGTCTTGAGCGATTGCCAGGAAACTTCAAAATGTTTCTTGAAAATGGCCGTTTTTAAACAAATGTTTCACCAAACTTTGGGACACACCCAAAGTAACAAACTTTTGTCAATGTTTCTGTTTCATGTTGTTTTCGCTTAGATAAACCACAAAAGAGAGGCGAAACTACGCTAAGATGCGATTATTAAATATGGATGTAGCAGAGTAAGTTTTCAACTTTGAGTTTACGGAATTGGGCAGTGTTTTGGATTTTTAAATTACTACTGTACTGAAAACCCACTAAAAATTATAAGATATTTTCGTCGGGTCTTTTTATGTTCTCCCCGAAATCTTATATCAACAACGGATACTCCCATTTTTCATTTTGATAACAATCACGTTGGAGAATAAAACCTGAAATGGTTTGATATTTTTCGAAATCTGATGTGTAAGCCCTATTTGCATCTAAGGAGGATCGTGCTTAGGATAAGTTTGCAGTTTGTTGCTGTCAGCCAAATCTGCTCGGCTTACGGAGAAGCCGCGAAAACATGATTAAGCCCGGTCCACACCAACGAAAGCACGCAGCAAAAGCAGAAAACACGGAAACATGAAAACATGTTTCGAGGAGCATGTTTCCAAAAGCGGAGGTGTAAAGCCGGGTCCACACCAACGAAAGCACGGAGCAAAAGCAGAAAACACGGAAACATTAAAAATTGTTTCCAAGAGCATGTTTCCAAATGCGGAGGTGTAAAGCCGGGTCCATACCAACGAAAGCACGAAGCAAAAGCAGAAAACACGGAAACACGAAACATGATAACATGCTTCCACACCAACGAAAGCACGAACTAAAAGCAGAAAACACGAAACTTTGAAAACATGTTTCCAGGAGCCTGTTTCCAAATGCGGAGTTGTAAAGCCGGGTCCACACCAACAAAAGCACGGAGCAAAAGCAGAAAACACGGAAACATTAAAACATGCAACACGAAACATGAAAACATGTTTCCAGGAGCATGTTTCCAAAAGCGGAGGTGTAAAGCCGGGTCCACACCAACGAAAGCACGGAGCAAAAGCAGAAAACACGACATGAAAACATGTTTCCAAAAGCGGAGGTGTAAAGTCGGGCCTACACCAACGAAAGCACGGAACAAAAACACGGAGCAAAAGCAGAAAACACAACATGAAAACATGTTTCCAAAAGCGGAGGTGTAAAGCCGGGTCCACACCAACAAAAGCACGGAGCAAAAGCAGAAAACATGCAAACATGCCGGCGGTCAAGTGGGTTACGTGCTTGCGTCTCGTTCCTAAGATGCGGGGTTTGCGCCCCGACCCTGGTCGATGTGAATTTTTACAGATGGGAGAAATGCGGCTTTTTCGTCTGAGAGTTTAAACCGAAGTCCGACGTTTTTTGTTGCGAGACCACTAGAGAGGGGGTGGAAATCCCCCCTCGTAGGCAAAATTCCCAGGCAGTCGATGAAGGTACATCCCCTCGCATTGGTGCCTTAAGCCCCAAACACACTCGGCTCACTTTACGTAAAATCGGCTGCTAGCGCGCTGTTTTTAGGTTCGCGCTTTCGCACTAGTAGTGCGCTCAGCGCGCAAACATCGTCTGCTAAATTTCTTTGGCACATCAAACCTACAGCGGACAAAAGTGAGTTCGCAAAGTTAGTCTAGTGTTGTGTTTAATTTGCAGAAATAGGCCAACGTTAAAAATCAACAAACAAACAAACAAACACCACATGTTTCCGTAGTCCCAACTTTTAGTTTTGAAACCAGGGTTGTAGAACCCCCAAAGGTCTGAGATTTGTGGGAGGTGGATGCCTGGACACATCCATTGTCAAGTGGGTGGCAGTTTAATTGTATACACATTCCCATTTATAGCATGTGCTTGTTAAATTACAGCTTCCTCTCTGTGAATCTGTCCCACACCTGACCTGACTATTTTTTGTTGTTGTGTTTTAATTGTGATGTCATGCATCCGGGAGGTAGGTGTTGTTTATCGGTTTCGAACATCAGGCGATGGCCGGTGGATCTCCAAAAAGGCCTCTCTAACAATATGGGCTTTTGGATAATTTGGCTTCGCCAATTATGTAGAAAGTTTTCGAAAATATCCTGCCTGCCAACCCTGTAATTAATTCGACACTAGTTTTGTTTGTTGCCGCAAAGAGGGTGCAGATAGACGCCATTTATTGCCTTCAATTGTTTCCAATGTTATATCTGGTTTCAAACGGAAAGATTTTAATTGTATGCATTTCCTTTTCCAATTGTAAAAATTGGATTAATTAACGAGCTCCTTCATTGGCCTACAAGAGGATTTTGGCGGAGGTTTATAGTATTGTTTCAACACCCCCACCCCCTTTAGCTCAACGTTTAAAGGGCACGTTAATAAAGTTCAGCACATGTACACATTTTCATGTTTGTAGAATATATTCAGACAATATAAAATACTGTAAATTATTTTAAATTTTAATTAACTTTCATGGGCATTATAGGGGCCTTTCAAAGTGGTTATTAAGTATGTAGTTATACAAATTGGTGCAAATACGAAGGGCGGTCAAAAAGTCTTGCATATTCATTTATTATTCGAAAACAAGATGTTGTACAAAAAAACTGAAATAGCCATTTTAAAGAGCAGGAAATTTGCTATTTTTGAATGTAGGACCCGAGTTTGTTGACATATTTATCCCAACGTTTGATGAGATTGTTTTTTACCCCCTCTCGTAAAATGTGTTATGTTGGCTTTGCAGATATTGCCGAATCTCGTGGACTGTGGGATGGGCAAAATGGGGACTTAGGCGCCATTTTATTTTTGATAGTTTGTTCGAAATTCCACATTAATTATAGCGCCATGTAGTGACTTAAAACCAAATTACCCGCTCTTTAAAATGGCTATTTAAGCTTTTTTGTACGACATCTGGTTTTTGAATAATAAACGAATATGCAAGACTTTTTGACCGCACCGCGTATCATAGCCAACGCGAAGGTTCCATTTTGTTTTTGATAGCTTGTTCGAAATTCCACATGAATTATAGCGCCATGTAGTGACTTAAAACCAAAATTCCCCGCTCTTTAAAATGGCTATTTCAGTTTTTTTGTACGACATCTGGTTTTCGAATAATAAACGAATATGCAAGACTTTTTGACCGCTTCTCGTATAATCCTAAAGTCATACTTTGAGTGTGTTAAAAATGTTATTAATATACAAAATGTCAGGTAATAATGTTTCGTGTGGATTAATGTATATTTTTGTGACCTATTTTTAAGCGGAAGTTTTATGATGTATCACAGGGGGAGAAAAAACAACAAAAGCAACACCATGTTTTTCATCTTTTTCATCTTTTTTCCCAGACTTAGGCCTAGTCATGCTTTTTTAAAAATCTATTTGGCAGAACGTGTAGTTATCCTTTTTTTGCCTTTGTCAAGTAAAAACTATGTCTCGATCGCTCCAATAATGGTAAATTACTGTCAAATGTCGTGATTTACACCGAGTTTTCGAGGCCTAATTTAATCTAATCGCATTTGATCAACCAGGCATTCACTAGGATTTTTATTGCATAAACAGCACTTGCAGGTGGAAATAAAAAAATATTTCCACCACTCATAAACTATTTCCATAAGTATGCTGATCTGATACCAATTTTTATGATAACATACTAGTTAGTTAGCTCCGTGTCAAAACATGTTGATATTTGTTATTAACATTCGCGCGTTTTATGGCTATTTCGTGCCCGAGTCAGTAATTAAATATTCTACTTTAGTATTTTAGAGGCAGGTTAATGTCATATCCATGGCGTGCTAAAAACTACACATTTCGGACACTCTTATCGAACATCACTATTTTCAGGCCTAGGGATTTTACCACTTGTTGGAAAAATAGCCCCCCTTCCAACTTCCAAAAAACCACCGATCCACTGACTCCATTGATTGTAACATTCTTTGGAAGCAATTGTGAATTCGGACATTAACGGCCCTAACATGTGTGTAAAATCCACACTATACTGCCCACTAAAATTCTTGAAAGTAAAGACAGTATATATATATCTCAGCCTTACCAAGAAACAAGAATTCAGACATTATCAAGAGGCCTTTCAAAAATGACTTCCTGAAGAGGGGCTAGGAGGTCTCGTGGCATGTGGACACGAGGGAGGGGGTGTTTAGCTTCATATTTAGGGACCATTCTAAAAAAATGTCATAAAGAGGGGGTAGGGGATCTGGTGGCATGTGGACAGGGGGTGTTTAGCTTGAACATTAGGGACCATTAAAAAATGACGTCATAAAGAGGGGGTAGGGGATCTGGTGGCATGTGGACAAGGGGTGTTTAGCTTCATCTTTAGGGAACATTCTAAAAGAACGTCATAAAGAGGGGGTAGAGGATCTGGTGGCATGTGGACAGGAGGGAGGGGGTGTTTAGCTTCATCTTTAGGGACCATTCTAAAAGAACGTCATAAAGAGGGGGTAGGGGGTCGGATGGAAAGTGGACAGGGGGGTGTTAATAATTAACGTTCTTAGACGCTTCTTAAAATTTTTTAAAAGCACAAAATTGTTTTCGACCAAACATTTTCCAACAAATTAATCAGTGAAAGTGTTGCATCAAATTATTTCAGATTCAATTGTCCAATATTCAGTCTGTAGTCTTTAAATTTGAAATTCGGGAACTTGAAAACAAGTTCTTCCATCTAATCACGACTTTCAACTCGTAAAGCGTTTTGTTGAAATGGCTTTTTAAAAATTAAATAATTGTTAAATTGTTTCCCTTAATTTTTTCAACTTTAATTTTACAACTTTTAAAATTTGCGAAGTTGTTTTGTTGGTTCATTTGGTTCTTGAAGATTACATTTCTATAAAAAACAACTTTATATATATATATATTTAGGCCTCGTTTAATACAAAATCCCAAGTGCAGTTATAATCTCCTCTTATTATAAAAATATAACGAAGCCAATTACTCGCCTATAAAAGTATTTTAACAATGTTTGTTATTATTATTTTTTCCTTGGCAATTTTATCCCCCAAAAAAAAAAACTAAAACCACTTGCGTTTGCGTGTAATAGATTATACACAAATTCCACGCAAGAAATTCCTGGCATAATCTAATACCCACTGAGATGAAATGTACTCCCAATTTGGGTAAAAAAAATCACTGCAACAACTTGGGGGAGTCCCTTAAAACCTACACTGGCCAGAAATTATGGTCAGGTAAATGGAAAAAAAAATTCCCTCTGATCTTGATTCTTTTGTTGGCGGACTCAAGTTTGGATTTCTTAACAGAAAATCAGAAACTTTCATGAATGATCATTTCAAGATAAACTTTCAGAAAGATAAGTTAACTGGTCCTACCATGTGATCACCATGAAAGATGAAGGTTTAGTTGTATTAAAAACTAGAACTAAAATCTTTCAACTTTGAGTGGAAACTGGTTATGGGAGCCAAAATACTTTTTTATTCAGTTTTTTATCATTATACATTAACTGTTCATTGTTTAATCTTAAATTCTCCCTTCCTCTTAAGTCTTTCGCTCTTTTCTCACGTCTTTTTACTTTTTCCTCATTTCAAATGTTTATTTTTAAGCCTGCCCGAACCTCATTTTCAAAGTTTTTTTTTAAAAATAAAATTTAAAAAAAGGTAGAATGTTGTTCCTACTAGTTGTACAGGCTACAAATTTTCCCACCATTTTTTACTAGTGTATTTTTTTTTGGTAATTTAGACAACCAAAACATTCACACATTTGGTACTGCTTTACATTTGCGCACTTACATTTCTGTACGAGTCTAAAATTTCAGATTCCGATAGACAAAACTTAGAGAACTGAAACTATGAAAATTAATAAATCGACTTATGAATATGGAAATATCTTATAATTAAAATGTATGTACACTATTATTAAAGTAATTTATACTCTTTATATTATGAAATTATATAGGAAAAGAGTATATGCGAGAATTATCCGAGTTATAATTAAAACTAAAAATTAATATGTATGCACATCATTATTACAGTTTTTATAAACTTATATACTTTTATATACTATAATTATATAAAATTATACCATTGCATGTATTGAACGTAACGCTTGAACATGTATGCCGACACATGTTTTCAGAGATATATAGAAATGTTACCCCTCCTTTGTCCACATGGTATCAGACCCCTTTACCCCCTCTTGAGGAGGCCTTTTTGAATGGCCCCAAGGTAGTTTGCTATGGGCCATTGCGATACTGCTGCCCCCTGACGGTGCGCGAGAGTAATTTTTATAACAACTGTGTATGGATTAAAACAAAAAGTCAGACTAGCAGACCCTGTAGATCTTGGAGTGCAGTCAGGATGATATGTACACAGATGGGGGGAGAGATATGACAAAATAGAAAGTAGAGGAGGAGGTTTATTGACACACTAGAGCCTCCTTATAAGGGCACTCTTCTCAGAGGGTTAGCTACTCAATCAGAATCAGAATCAACGCCTCCTTAAAGGGGCCCCTGTCTCAAAGGCAGTGGTGGCTTGTACCTACAATTAGTGGGAGTGCTGCTCGTCGCCACTGCAGGAGGGACAGTACTCTCTCTCTCCCTCGCAGCCTGGCATGCAGCTTCCAATGTGTGCATGCGCACAACAGTCAAACAACGTGCTGCTGGAACTGTGAAGCGCACAGTTCCGTACAAAGATTTTTGTATCTTTTTTCATTAACTGGGGAATGGCTAAAGATTTAATTAAATAAATTAAGGAATTAAATTAGAAAGAATTAAAGAAAAAAGGACTCATTATATTAAATGTTATCGATAATATCGAGCGATAGGGGGTGCTGCAGTTCCACGGTGCCTATACGCGAGCATTCGCTGCACAAAGGGTTAGCTACTCAATCAGAATCATAGTAGACCATGTAGTAGGTCAGAATGCAGTTTTGAAGGGTTTCACCACTTCTTTCTTGTACGCTTTTGTGTAATTTCGTGAATACTCAAGTTGTATCTTTGTTAACGGAACGAAGACCGGAGCCCACCTGAATTTCTATGACTGGGAATTAACCGCATGATAATTAATATAATTTATATTTATAGAGTTCTTATCACCTCACAATGTCTCAAAATTAGCAAAAATAAGGTGTCGTGAATAGGATATTAGGCCTGGATATTTCCCATTGTTGAAGTCCGAAACCGTTGCCTTTCGAAAAGGCCAAAATGCAGCCTATTTTTTTTTTTTTTTTTTTTTTTTGCATATTAAAAAAAACTGTTTCCTTTGTGCTACTTCTAAAGCTTGCTTTTTAATTCTTTGTATTTGCCTGTCAGCCGACTAATTTTTTTTGTTAAAACTTTTCTTTATCATCGTCTGTCGTCTGTGGATTTTTGGTTAAAATTGTAGCTTCGGGGTAGAGACCTGAGTGAAGATGCAAAAGTCTAATAACAGGAGTCGAGATTCGTTTATATGTTGAGTGGGGGTGGAATACTAAACAATGGTTTAATGATGACGATAAGATGCTACCTGTTTTTTAAAGGCATTCTTGCAAAAGGATTTCCCGTCCATATTTTCAATTATGTTGACAGTAAATGTGGGAATTCCACGTTTTAATTGCGTTTAATAAGGTTGATTAGATTTAAAGTCCTTTTGTTTTTAATTAATGTTTTTTTAAAACTATAAAAATGTCCGAAACGAGGTCGTTAGTTATCATCTACCACTAGGATTGGCATCCGCACTGTGAATTTACTTTTTTTAAACTTAAGTTTACGGCATTTTCCGTATACTTTTATTTAGTCGTCGGGAAACAAAAAAATGTTTCCCAAACTAATCGTGCTGTTTTTAATAGCTTCAGATTTGGGGAGAATCTACATTTTTTTAAAGTAGTATTGACAACATTTTTTATTCCCGGTATAGACTCTTCGGCTCCTGAACTCTAACCAATTTTCTGTTTGTAGCTTAAAACCGGTATGCACCAAAGGAAACACGAAACAAAAGCACGGTTTTCAAAACATGTTTTGAACAAAAGTTTCCTTGCTTACTTTCCTATTGCCGTTTTCAGCAAACATTTAGATGTTTCCTGGCGATCGCTCAAGAGGCGGTCATGAAAAAATGTTTTCTGATGTTTGCTGGTTAGCGCGCTCTTAAGACCAGTATGCACGAGAGGAAACATAAAACAAAAGCACGGTTTTCAAAACATGTTTTGAACAAAAGTTTCCTTACTTACTTTCCTATTGACGTTTTCAGCAAACATTTAGATGTTTCCTGTCGATCGCTTAAGAGGCGGTCATGAAAAAATGTTTTCTGATGTTTGCTGGTTAGCGCGCTCTTAAGACCAGTATGCACGAGAGGAAACATAAAACAAAAGCACGGTTTTCAAAACATGTTTTGAACAAAAGTTTGCGTACCAGGTTTGCGTCCAGAAGTTTCATGAAAGTTTAAGGCGAAATGCGGCCAATGTCAGGAAACATTTCAATGTTTTTTGATATTTCCTGGCTATCGCTTGTGAGACGATCCGGATCAAAGGGAAAAAATGTTTGCTAGTCAAGGCGCTCTTACCAAGGCCTGTAAACGATGATTTGTGTTTCGTGTTTCCTTTGGTGCATACCCACCTTTAGACTAAGTTTCGTAAAGTTTTAACTGAGACGATGTTTGGAAATTGTTCGCAAATCTGAATTCCCGATCGGTTACATCGACAATATTTCATCCGATTTTCTGAAAATTAAGTTCACCATCTTCTTTAGAACAATAGATCGATATCATCATCTAATGAGTTTTTTAATCAACTTGTAAGTCGCTTTTTTTAAATTTTCAACGCCCAAGGCAAGCATGCGAGATTTTGCAAATTGCCTATTTTTTGCACATTTATAAACACTACTACAGTTGCTGAAATCGCATGGGTTTGAGACCGGTACGGTCTCCTCACTAGGTGTCGCTACTGTGTTTTTGAGACATACATACACTACACCGCACCCTGCTCAATCCCTTCACTCATCCAGTATATGCCACTTACCAAGTAAACACTTTGCTGTATTAATGGCGTTTTGCTTTTGACCCTCACCTCCCTCCCTCAAAATAATGATTCATCTAAGTTGCATCTTCTGATCGCAGGATGTCGCTACTGGTGGCATTGGCATAGCATTGACCTCGTCCTTGACTGCTGCCTGCACCTCACCTGGTGGTGGCTAAACTCCCCCTCCCCCTCCTCCTCCTCCTTCCTGTTTCAATTGAGGGGTGGGACAAAAAAAACGCCTTACATCAACGTCAGTGATTATTTCAACGATTTTTACATAAAAAAAATCTCCCACATAATTTATTATGAGTCATTTTTCCAAGATTTGAACTCATTTTGACGCTGGTTGGTATAATGTCGATCATCATTATCTTCATTATGTTCGTCTAACTACCTTCCTCCCACTTCACTAGGTGTCCTTTTGACCGATACTCAGATGACCTAAGCAAATCGCGTTTTATGCCCCAAAATAATAACGATTTGATTGCAGCCTAAAATTTGGCGAGTTCATTGCGTTGTAATTCTCCCATCGGATGAAATTAAGTTTAATGCACTTTTTATCAAACCAAAATGTTTCGTGGGAATATTTTTACTTTAAAATTTTATTAAATTATATTTATTCACGTTAACCCAATTTGCTAATTTCTCACAAGATTGTTTTTTCCCTCCTGTTGTCGTAATGATTTTTCAAATGCAGTTAGGCATTTCCAATTTTTTTTTAGAGAAATTTAATATAAATTCATGGAATAACTTTGATTTTGAATATTTATGTACTATATATATATATAAAGTGCTAATTATACGAAAATTCGGGAATGAAAATCGCAGTTGTGGGCCATGTTTTCGCTGACACAAGGTGAAATTTCAAATTAACATACTACATATGTCATAAATTAATAACAGAAATAACATGTTGTGATTTTAGTTGTAGATTCATGCTGTGATTTAGAGTAAAATATAGTTTGAGATCAGATAAAACCGTTTTATATCTTTATCACGAATTACACAAGTTTTCGGCATGTTCCGGAATGACAATCCGAGTAACGGGCCATGCACACACAGTTTGGCGTCCTTTCTTAAAGTTTAAACACCAACTCTGTAGCATACTTTGTGAAACACGTTTGTCACAATAAACTCCTAACATTTCACTGTAAATTTCATGACTTTCAACACTGATAACGAATAACACTTCGCTGTTGCTCTCGTGTGAACGCTTTCGAGTAAGGCGCCATTTTGTTTTTGATAGTTTGTTCGAAATTCTGCATGAATTGCTGCACCATGGAGTGACTTAAACCAAAATTTCCTGCTCTTTAAAATGGCTATTTCAGTTTTTGTGTACGACATCTGGTTTTCGAATAATAAACGAATATGCAAGACTTCTTGACCGCACCGCGTATTATGGCCAACACGAAGGTTCCATTTTGTTTTTAATATTATTCGAAATTCTGCGTGAATTTTGGCGCCATGGAGTGACCTAAAACCAAAATCTCCAGCTCTTTAAAATGGCTATTTCAGTTTTTCTGTACGACATCTGGTTTTTGAATAATAAACGAATATGCAAAACTTTTTGACCTCACCGCATATTATGGCCAACACGAAGGTTCCATATTTTTTTGATAGTTTGTTCGAAATTCTGCAGGAATTTTGGTGCTATGTAGTGTCCTAAAACCAAAATTTCCAGCTCTTTTAAATGGCTATTTCAGTTTTTTTGTACGACATCTGGTTTTTGAATAATAAACGAATATGCAAGAGTTTTTGACCGCACTGCGTATTATGGCCAACACGAAGGTTCCATATCTTTTTTGATAGTTTGTTCGAAATTCTGCATGAATTTTTGTGCCATGAACTGTCCTAATACCCAAATCTCCAGCTCTTTAAAATGGCTATTTCAGTTTTTCTGTACGACATCTGGTTTTTGAATAATAAACGAATATGCAAAACTTTTTGACCTCACCGCATATTATGGCCAACACGAAGGTTCCATATTTTTTTGATAGTTTGTTCGAAATTCTGCAGGAATTTTGGTGCTATGTAGTGTCCTAAAACCAAAATTTCCAGCTCTTTTAAATGGCTATTTCAGTTTTTTTGTACGACATCTGGTTTTTGAATAATAAACGAATATGCAAGAGTTTTTGACCGCACTGCGTATTATGGCCAACACGAAGGTTCCATATTTTTTTTAATAGTTTGTTTGAAATTCTGCATGAATTTTGGTGCCATGTACTGACCTAAAAACAAAATTTCCTGGTCTTTAAAATGGCTATTTCAGTTGTTTTTACAACATCTGGTTTTTGAGTAAAACGAATATGCAAGACTTCTTGACCGCACCGCGTATTATGGCCAACACGAAAGTTCCGTTTTGTTTTTGATAGTTTGTTCGAAATTCTGCAGGAATTTTGGTGCTATGTAGTGCCCTAAAACCAAAATCTCCAGCTCTTTAAAATGGCTATTTCAGTTTTTGTGTACGACATCTGGTTTTTGAATAATAAACGAATATGCAAGACTTTTTGACCGCACCGCGTATTATAACCGACACGAAACTTGTTGAAGTTCATGGGCGGTGGTTCTTTCAACTAATCCTCATGCACGAATCTTATTTGCAAAATAACTTAGCATTTAGAGATAAATTTTCATCGTTGTTACAAACTATTTTTTTTTTCAATTTTCCAATCAGTCTGCCCACGTGTATCGGTTTTTGATGATGAACCCAAAGTACGCCTTAGACACTTTATATTTTAATTAGGACTCACACACGAATTACTAATTTAACTCAACAGGACATTCACCATCTTTTCTAAAACTCTAATTAAATTTCTTCGAGTCGTTGAAAAGTCATATATCGTTCTCTCCCCTTGTTCAAATTTCGACACGATTTCAAACTTGGATTATTTAAAAGTTGTCAGTCCAAGTTATAAACCAGTTAAATAACTAATAATTGAACTTCTTCTTCTTCCTATTTTGATTTTTTTTTATCTCTCATCCAACGTGCTATATATATATAACTATGAATTATCACCCCGTGCGCTGTTTGTGGTTAGCAAATATGTAAATTTTGTGAGAGAGGGGTTTAGTTTTCACCCCCTCCCCCTGCTTTTTACTATTTTAACTTTACGTCCGTTTGATTGTAAGTAATTATACGAGTTATCATGGACACTGCTAAAGTGCCAACATTTTTCAGCTCGTATATTTGCGAGGAAGTTGGTGGGGTGCTAAATTATCCGATAAAATTTATTACCGCGGCTATAAATATTTATATTTTGCATCACTTGTTTTAGAAAGCAAAGATGAAATTGATTTGGCGGCTCACAAACCTTTTCTCTGTTTTTTTATACTTTAAAAAGTGGCCGATTCTAAAATGCCAATAGCTTGTTCGACCCCCAGAACTTATATCGGAGTATTTGTTTTGACTTTGACGATGCATTTTAAATAAGCCTTTTTTGCATCTTTGATTCATGTTATCTATAAAGATTGTGCTCTCCTGCTCAACGTTTTCTTTATTCATGAGAACGGCTATCCTCCTAATTTCACTTAGGGGCCATTCAAAAAGAACGTCCCGGAAATTCCTTCCAAAATGGCTCCCTGTCCACATGGTGTCCATTTTAGCTCACTCCCCCTTACTCCCTGTCCAAATTGTGACCAATTTTTGCCCCACCCCAACCTATTCTCTGTCCACATAGTGTCCATTTTAGCCCACTCCCCCATCAACCTATACCCTGCTCACACGATGTCCATTTTAGCTCACTCCCCTTCACTTCCTGTCCACATGGTGTCCATTTTAGCCCACTCCTCCATCAACCTATACCCTGCTCACACGGTGTCCATTTTAGCCCACTCCCCCATTTTCTCCCTGTCCACATCGTGACCATTTTAGCTCACTCCCCCTACCCACTTACCCACTGTCCACTTTAGCCCACTCCCCCCCAACCTACCCACTGTCCACATGGTGTCCATTTTATCCATTATTACCGGACGTCCATATTGGCTCCCCTTCCCTTCCCTGTCTACATGCCATCAGAACCCCCTTACCAACCCCCCTTTTTGAATGGCGCCTAGTTAGTTAAGTATGGGCCATTGCGACACGTGTCTCCCCCTAACGGTTCAGAAGTGTAACTTTTATAACCAACAGTTGACTTTATAACCATAGTAGACCATATATGCCCTTAATGTCTTCCCCCCTTACCCCCTCTTGAGTTGGTCTTTTTTGAATGGCCCCTAAGTAGCTCGGTATGGGCCATTGCGTCACGTGTCTCCCCCTAACGGTGCACCAGTGTAGCTTTTATAACCAACTGTTGACTTTATAACCATAGTAGACCATATATGCCCTTAATGTCTTCCCCCTTACCCCCTCTTGAGGTGGTCCTCTTTGAATTGCCCCTAAGTAGCTCGGTATGGGCCATTGCGACACGTGTCTCCCCCTAACGGTGCACCAGTGTAACTTTTATAACCAACAGTTGACTTTATAACCATGGTGGACCATATATGCCCTTATTGGCTCTCCCCCCTCCCTCCTCCCCTGTCCACATGGGTGTCCACATGCCATCAGACCCCTTACCCCCTCTTCCTCCCTCTTGAGGACGTCCTTTTTGAATTGCCCCTAAGTAGCTCGGTATGGGCCATTGCGACACGTGTCTTCCCCTAACGGTGCACCAGTGTAACTTTTATAACCAACAGTTGACTTTATAACCATGGTAGACCAATTATGCCCTTAATGGCTCTCCCCACTCCCTCCTCCCCTGTCCGCATGGGTGTCCACATGCCCTCAGACCCCTTACCCCCCTCTTCCTCCCTCTTGAGGACGTCCTTTTTGAATGGCCCCTTAGCACTCGCAAGAATCAAGTTATCCGAAACAAGTGCAATTTATTTTCTAGTTGAAATCATTGCTGGTGTGGGACTGATGAGTTCCGTCAAGTTCAGCTTTTATAATACCACTTTCACCACGGGGTGGTCCATCAATTCAGGCGCATTATGTAGACACTGTCCGCCCCTTAGCTTACATATACGTTTCGTTGAACTTTTTTTTTGTTTTTAATTGTTCAACGAATGCCGAATCAATTACATCCCACAAGTTGCACAAATCTTAAAAATGTGAAATTGAAAAGTATGGCCGCCAGCGTCTCAAATCTGGTTTCCATTAAATAATCCAACATCAAAAATATGACAACTAGCTGGGCATTATTAGCGGTATTATTCGAGTAAAACAAGAAATTGCACGCTGAGGCCTAACAACACGATTCAATCAAATCTCAAAGTTTATAAACATGCTGAGAGGGTTTTTTTAAAAAAAAAAGTACTTCCCCAAAATATCACCCACTTCAATGTATATGCATATAAATGTGACATTTATTCATTAACTTATCTACCTGTTTAAATTCAGATCGCCGACTTTATTTTTATTACTCATTTCACTTGAATACAAATCGAAATATAAAAAATACTGCCTTCTAGCCTTAACCTTAAGTCATAAAATTTACTTTGAAGACTGAATAAGTAATGAGTAATTTTGTAGGAAAAGGTGTTTTAAATGTATAACAGAATATTTATATTGAGTCTTGTTTCTGTTGTTGAAGTTGTCAGCTTTTTGGTAATTGGATTGACGTTTTCACGTTTTCAATCTACTCAAACTTCAATTGGGTAGCGAGGATATTTGGCGCCCAGGAAAAAACACCCACATTTTCTCCCTCATCCTCCACTACCAAATTTGCGCTGTCCCCTCACTTCCCAAATTTTCGTTAATCCCCCCACTACCCAAATTTGCGCTTTCCCCCTTCACCCATCCTCCACTACCACATTTACGCTTTCCCCCACTACCCAAATTTGCGATTTCCGCCCATTACCCAAATTTGCGTCTTTCCCCCACTACCCAGATGTGTGCTCTCCCCCTTCCCCCACCCACCACTACCCAATTTGCTCTTTCCCCCACTACCCAAATTTGCGTCCTTCCCCCACGACCCAAGTTTGCGCTTTCCCCCACTACCAAAATGTGCGTTTTCCCCCACTACCCAAATTTGCGTTTCCCCCTACCCAAATTTGCGCTTTTCCCCACAACCCAAATTTGCG
>JAQGAE010002444.1:0-17825 GCA_034696685.1 Julus scandinavius | reverse complement strand
CACACCGCTTAACAACCGAGGATAAGTTTCTCCCGCCTGGGAAGCCCACGAGCTGTTTCCAGTTTACAGGTCTCACACGGATGCTTGGATACATTTAGGATGGGCCTTTGTATGTTCTAACAACTTTTCTGGACATTCTTGTAGTAACTGAGGGACCGAATCACTCGCGACATAGACGAACGCCAAGCACAATGTGTAAGATAACTTAGTTTTTTAATTCAAAACTGGACGTTCAAAATAAAAACTCTACAACTAAAAGCCCGTGGGTTGCCCTTCGCAACCCCGAAAAATCCAGTTCCAACCGAGCCCGAGCTCGTGCGCACAAAACCCGGAGCTGACCTCCCTGGTCAGCTCCCAGACCCGGACTGCTTCTCTGTCACCCCGAACTTCCCAGCAAACCTTCCCCGGAATGCTGGTCAGCTCGGGGAAACCACAAAGGTCACATCGCGCACCGACCGACCCCGGCTAAGGGCATCAATCCGGCCATCCTGCCCTTGACCTCTGGGGTCATTACACCCTACTATTAAAAAATGTAAGGAGGGGAGGGAGAGTGGGAGTAGGGGGTCTGTGTAAAATGAACACTATGTGGACGGGGGTAGGGGAAGGGTCAATTTTTGAAGGAATTTGGGGACGTTCTTTTTGAATGACCCCTTACTTGAAATTTCAATTTCTGCTAAAAGATTGCAATTGCCTGGTTTGTATAGATATATGGTTAGTTTTCCATAAATACAAGTTAGGAGTTGCATACAAACGAAGTGTATTGTATTAATGAATATGAATGGTTTATAATTACAGCAAACAAAAAATTGGACGTTACGCAACGCAAACAAGTTTTATTTTGGACAACCACATTCCTAGTATTCTTTATTGTTGCTGAAACTTTGGGCATATTAGATGAGGAAGACACTCCTCTGGTAGAAGACCGTGGCAGAAATATATTCGTTGGCGATTGCCCGAGGTCACAGAAATTCGACAAAAGGCTTCAACGATGCGTGCGACTTTTCAGATTCTCAGATGATTTCAAATAGACCACACATTTTGCAACATAGTGCAAACCCAAATAAAGCATTATTTTTGCATGTCTTCAAACGGATACAATTTATTTCATAATCCAAACTGGCGTATTTCATGCTTTAGTGGATATTTTGATGCCATTTTAAAAAATGATACGTTGATAAGTTTTTATTCCACGTTGAAGTTCTGTAGAGAAATATATTTCATACAATAAAATAACTAGTGGAAGATTAAATTATTGTACTTGTATATCAGTAAAAATATCCATAATGAAGCATGTAAAGTTTAATAACATGATATTTATGACCTCCAAGGATCTATTCATCTGTTACAGCATGGGATTTTATAATTGGGATTCAATTCAATTCAACTCAGTACCCTATAGTCAGCAAATAAATGCCATATATTAAGGGGGTCGTGCCCAATCATTTCAGGAGAATGTTCCTACGTCAGTAGCGACTTTCGCCAGGAAGCCAATTCCATCGTCTAATCACATGCTAAAAGATGGACCAATAGTAAGCATCCGTCTTGGTACGAGCCTCGGTCAAAGGATTTGAGTGATTATGTCTACTCCTATAGTGGACGTTACGCGTTAAAATATGGGAAATAAGATATTAATTACAAGAAAGATTAAAACGTTTGAATAATCCCATAAATAACTTTTCGCGTCTGGACCTCAACGTCTCATAATTTAGAGAGTGGGGGGATAAAAACAAACAATAGAAGGACAAGCAAAGTTGGTGCCTGGCCAAGTACGTTCTTGGAAAACATCAACAGGTAGCAGCTGTCAGAAATTCAAAAATATTGCCTAATAACTTTGTATACAGGGTGTTTCATTTATCATGATTCGTCCAATATCTTTTAAATGAAACAGTAAAACGTTATCAGAATAGAAGATTAATATTATCAACTTGCCTTTCAAATTATGCAATTTAAAAGGAAAGTTGATAATATTAAACTTATATTATGATAACTTTGTGATTTACTGTTTATTAAAAAAGATATTGGACAGATTAATTATGCAGGCATGAAACACCATGTATACATGCACTCTTTATAATCTTGATGTTCTATTATCTCTTACTACTTTGGTTAGCAGTACATTTTTAAATATTCTCAGCTAATTAAGCTAGGGCAAGTCCAAAAATACAACTAATAAGTTAAACACATTTGGAATATGCTCACTCTTCCATGACACAGCCATCATTGATAATTTCTGTGAAAAGTATTTTCTGCCCAAATAATTGTTCCAATGGCCAAATAATAGTAGCTAAAAATGTGTCAGGCAGCCTTCTATAACAGATTACAAAATAAGACGCTTATTGGGTACTGGCTAGGAAGGCTATTTTGAATATAACTCTTGTATGATTAATTATTAAAAATTAACAAACAAATTAAACTGAAGGAAAATATACCAGGATATCCTGGATATCGAAAAAGCTTAAGAATCAAGTGATATTTCCCTTTGTCAAATTAGACAGGAAACCATTTGGAAGCAAGTATTTTTTAAACATTTAAACATCATAACGGATAAAACACTTATTATATTTCAGCATCACGTACACTCTAACGGTTCAGTGGTAAGTGTGATTTTGAAATTTCTGGGGAATTCATTTTACAAGGTTCAATTCAACAATGTCTAATTCACTAGGGAAATAAAATGTTACTCAATAGATCATTTATTAAAAAATGTTTTGCCACCTACGTAATGTTACAGTAAAAGCACCAAAAAATAATTCTATTCAAGTAATTACCTCAGTTGTAAAAAATCTGTAATCACAGATGGAATTTTCTAAGAAAATTTGTTATATAGCTTTAAGCAATAAACAAGCGGTTTTTTTGTTTGCAAATGCACAAGCTGTTTTGCAATATTCATAAAAATGCATTTACTGAATTGGTAATAATTTAAAAAACTTTGCATTAAATGATATTAATACACCACTTCAAATGTTTTTGTTTCACAGAAAGCAGCAACTGGTGTTGTATAATCAAAACGATTTAAAATGAAGATTCCAAAATTGCATTTGATTCTCGCAGTTTTCTTCGTCATATCTACGTTTGAAAACAAAAATCAAATAGAGGTGTCAGCCGCAAGAATAACTTGCTATTTGTGTGGTGCTAAATGTCCAAAGGGTTACATTATGAACTCCAACGGCCGCTGTGTGAAAACCATTAGACGAGACTCGTTGTGGGACAACAGAAAAAGGTCAAAAAAGCTGAAACCATTGTATGTGCGGTAAAACATTATGTATCTTACTTGATTGTTTTGCATTAAAAAGGGCAAACTTTTTATGAAAATGTTACTTGGACAATAAATAAATTCTGTAACCTCCTTAATATTTGTACTTTTTAGTCTGTGTAAAACCAAGGTAAAAATGCATTTTCTCTGCAATGAAAGTGCGATTTTTCCTAGACAAAAATTCATTTTTTTTAAAGTTAGGTATACTGAGATTCTTAGGCTCTAAAAATGCAATTTTGTTCATATTAAAAGTGCGATTTTCTGTTTTATAAATGCAATATTTCTGCTAAAATAGGTAGAAATGGAATTTGTATTTCACCTGGATCAATTCTCAGCTCTGTCGAGCCCTGCATAATACTTGCGATCCTACATATATGGACAAATTAGTAGCCTATCATATTGATATAAAATTAAGATAAATTGTTTTTGAAAACAATCTTACATTAGATGATATTAAAATTCAAGTATATATGGCGTAAATAATGTAGTACGGTATTTACACAAGTATTTCAGAAATACATCCAAATGAAATATATCAAGCTTTCTGATATTCGCGCCAAATGTTACCACACTCATGCAGTGCCATCTTGTGGCACATTTGCACACAACGAGATTTGCTGCTTTCAAACTATAATTTAACGGCGCTTCAAATAAGAGACGCGCCCTGGAAGTTATAGAATATCGGGAAGCTGGAGAATCAATGAATTCTTACTTTGCATGTACGAACTGGTACAAAACTTGGAATTTATATTGAATCACTGTTTCGAACCTCACTGGAACTGTTTTACGTAAAAATTCAAGTGGCGACAAATATCATACTAACTGCAATTAATTTCTGAATGAAAATTGAGAACGATGTGGCACACATATGGCTATATAGTATAATATATAAGCCCTAGCTATGTTATTTTGCTTTTATTAGTATATTAATGTGCATCAAAAATTTAATAAACAATGCCTTGTATATTCATAATCGACAATGCATCACATATAAAACAAAATCTAAAGCAACGATGGAATGAATTATATTTCGAATTGTTAACCCAATTCCTACTTCAGCTATCCTGAAGTAAACAATTACTTTAATAATGTTTTCGAAATAGCCCTAAGGCAATGAAATTTCATCGTCCAAGAATTAAAAACGAACATGCGTGTATTCCACTGACAATATATCATTGATTATTTTACTTCGTTAAGCAGGAAAGGAAAAAATCCATGGCACCTTAGGCGAACATCATAGTACTGCTAAATATCTCTATTGTAGATACCTAAAATAATTACCCTCATGTTTCTTCCCATTTTTTCACTTCACATAATACAATTTTCATAATGTAGATTTGACAGGTTTAAAAAAAAAGATATTCTGTTTTTTTTTTTTAAATTTACATCGTGGCTTTGAAAATGCACATTCTTTACTTTAAGGGGGTCATTCAGAAAGGACGTCCGCAAGAGGAGAGTGGGGGAATGGGGTTGGACAGGGGGAAAGCCATTATTGATTGTTTTACCAATATTATAAAAAGTATAATACAATAATAAATCTATCATATTAGATTAGTAATTATACTAATGATACACGGTATTGATATAAAACCTTACTATCGGTTTGGAACAATTTCATCTAAAGAAAGGAGAAATGCTATTTTAAACTACCTAATTATGGGAATAGTCAAGTTCCTTCTAATAACGTCAACATGTTGACAAAGATTGATTTGTACATAAACTATTACTTTAGTGTTTAAGTTGTTTAATTTTAGACTCTAGAAGAGTAGCAAAGAACATAAATGAACATGACAAGATGACGCGAACATCTCACAATGTTATGCCAAATTGCACTTGTAATTTACCACAAGTATTTATTGTATGAATTTCAACTGTCGAGAAATAAAAAGGAGTCAAGCCTCTCTGACTTGGATTTGAACCAATATTAACTTGTCATTCAGAGCACAAGGTTTTTCAAAACATAATGACATGTATCAAAGTTAAATCCTATTAGTAAATTTGGACATCAGAATTATATAATCATAATACAAATTTACTTAATATCCACTAATTAACGACAGGTTTTACAGGTGTCAACAACACTGACATCTTTAGCTTAATGATGTAGGTCAGATATGTTTGAATTTCTATGAAGGACACGTGATAGTGTTTTTCATGTCAGACGACTGCACTTTAACAAATTAAACAGCAGCTGCAATGTTAAGTCAGTGTGCCAGTTAAACAACCAACTTAACAATTGACATACGATAAACGCTCGTCATTGTATATTTAGTTCAAAATACATACATAAATAACCAAACTCGTCTTACTAATGCTAAAGAACTCTCGAACATTTACAATTTATTGTGCAAAGTGAATAAAGTGCAATTTAGGTCAGTATGATTTCATGTTTTGTTCCATTAAATGCACAAGTGACGTGACACTTGACTTCGATGAAAAGGTTTGAAACTTGCAGTACAGATTGTAGTAAAATAGGCACCAGGCTTGGTTTAGGTGAAACATAACTATTTCACCTTTAAAACCCTTCGCACATTATAGACTCGCTTTGAGAATAAAGCCCCACACACATCATACTCACTTTCTCAATCCACTTTTGTCTACTCTGATGTGCGCTGTATGTTTGGCATTCCAAAGAAATTTAGCAGATGATGAGTGCTGAGCGCACAAAACATCATCTGCTAAATTTCTTTTGAGCGCACACCTAGTGCACATGTGAGAACCCAAAAATCGTTTGCTAGCAGCCAGATTTATGCCTAGTTCACAATGCACCGACCGACGTCGTCCGCTGGTCGAGTTGGAGCTTATTTTTTTGCAGAAAAACGTCACACGTTTTGTTGGCCGTTCCAGTCTGGTTCACAATGGACCGACCGACGTCCAAACGCCTACTAGGTAAAACACCGTCAGATCAGCCATAGCCCCCAAAATATTTTCTGTCGCTAGGTGGCGCTTCCATTTTCTATGGCGCATGCGAAATCTATCCCGTGGTACAAATTCTTAATTGTTTGACCGTCAAATACGTCCAAAGTTTGAATCCTTTCAAACTTTTTCGACGTCTTTCGACCTGGCGGAAATCGTCACAAACGCGTCATCATGTAGGTTGGGACGCATGCGCAGATCGAGTGACGGTCAGTAAAAGACGTCGGGCGGTGGATTGTGAATCAGGGATAATTACACCAAGTGTAGTGTGAAGTGTTTAAAGTCCCTCACACACTTTTTCAGATAGTGAGCCTAGTGTGTGATGGGCTAAAAACGTTGTTAGCATCATATATTTGCAGCACACAAAACAACTGCACCCTTTCTGGTCAAGGGCCAATTGGGCATGTTCATTTGCATGGGGCATTGATCCCATCACATCTCAGTAGGTGCTGCCCTTTGCAGAACAAATAGCGGTGGCTCCTTACTTTGTGCCCCAAGCCTCATGCCCCAGATGTAAGGTGTGTCACTGAGCAACAAAAACAAAATTTTATTAATACATTTTAAGAATGTTTAAATTGAAATTACGACCTACATTGGAACAAGATTGGTTGAATTTGTAATTAATAACGTTGGTGACAAACTATAGTGCATTAGAAAAATAATATAAACCAAACAGATAAATTAGAAATAAAATAATGAATAATAATAGAATAGTAGTGTTTTGTACGTCAAACCTCATTTATATCAACTTCAAAACTAATAGAGATTAATGATCTTTTTCTAGCTTCATATGTACTATATCCTGTTTCGCTATCCATGTTTATCATGAAATATTCAAAACACATAAAAAGTTCGTGTGTAGACGTTTTCGTAAAAAATACAAATGTGCACTTGTCCAGGAAATGTCAAGGTGCAAAAAATTTAGGCACGGATATTTAAAGTTTATATATTGAAACTAAGCTTTCACAAGAAATTCCACAGAAAAAATGCGAGTCAACAAATCAGTTTAAAAAACGTACTGCTGATATGCATTCAAAACAAGTTTGGGAAAACACTAAAAATAAAAGTAAAAAAGACATCTGCAAGATTTTAAAGTAGAAGAAAAAGGTACAGCAGCAGCAGCCAAAGACATTAACATTCGTTTCATGGATAAGCTATTTTTGAAGATTCACAATGACATAAAAGCGTAAAACTTCTCTAAAAAAATTATAAAATGTGTACAATGTAGATGTTTCATACATCGTTAAACGACAGAAATTTTTTTGACCGAAAATGCGCAATAATACGTATGCTTTTAAATGCCAGTTTCATTGTAAAGAAAAAAGCTTCAGGCAGCCGGATACGTGATGAAATCCAATAAAGACGAACTTAAAATTTATCAGTTAACCTTTATTCTATAAAATGAGATTTTCACAAACAGTGTACAGACACATGATAAGTGCATTTTCCATACTTAACAGAAACACCTTAAATGTACACCTTTACTTGTAAAGTCCCACTAATTATTCTGTAATTGTTGTATAGCTAGCATGCAAATAGTAGTTTTTATATTCGTAGTACCGATTATATTAGAAATTGTAGCAGCTTGGTCCTACAAAGAGGGAAATCCCGGAACTATCAATGATTATATATACTCCACATTTAAAATGACAAGTCTGCTGCATGCAAGGTCATCACCAACAATAACACGTAAATATCTATGATTATCTGACATAAACGGTTGGCGATATTTTTAAAAATACGCACGACTTTATTTAAAAGAGGATATAGCGTAGGCGATTGCTTGAGGATATAACAATGAACTTTAAAATTTGATAACTTAAAGGGAAACATGGTTTAATGCATAAGTCTACACTTTTTTGTTATTGCTGTTCACATCAATTATTTAAAATATTTGTATCCTAACTATCAATATCATAAACTTATCTTGCGTCTTTATCCTATTACTATAAAACAGAAAATCTAAACTATTTTTCATCTCCTTCATATTTCTATGCCATATAAAACTTCTGGAATAACTGCATTAATATACTTCTTATAGTATTTTATATAACGTTACACTTTTTACACATGGCATACTTTTTTTAATATGTTGTTTAATATCTTTCATGGAGTATAACAGAAGAATACCAACGAAGCATATTTAAACTCTTACAGTTACGTATAATGATTATATCTATACGGCTATACCGTATACTGGACGGAAATCTTTACAGCTAGCATAAACGGAATACACTGTCATTTATGTACATAATATGAAAAAATATCGTTAAGAATTCAGCTTCAAGTTTATGGAACATTTGCCAACTATCTACAGACTGTGGCAACCTTGCTGCAAGTGGCCTTGATAGGCCTCACCACCCCACAGGGCAAGGGCAGGCAATGACATCGAGGTCTGCCCCCATTGGCTGGGACTCCAGACACGTGAACAGAGCCAAGTGCCATCCTTTCTTTCTTTCCTTCCTTCCTTTCTCCCTTCTTCAAAGGACCAGCAGTCAGGGAACATGTCTCTCTGCAGCACTATACCCATATGGAAAAATGATATGCGATAAATATGTTTCAAATACATTACCAATAAATGGGAAATATACCAAAATTGGCCTAATCTAATATATGGATATAGATTGACATATATTTGCAATATATTCCACTTTGACGTAATTATATGAAACATATATTATGCATATATACGTATACATATATTGATAGTATATGCTTCACATATCATTTTTCCATATGGGTAGGCCTTACCGTGTGGTGACCTATACAGCCCCTTTCATCAAATAAAGCGTAATCTTTGTAGATCTCACGATCTTTAATGACTCATTATTATGGGCTTCACTTTTTTTGCAAGTAAGCATTTAATAAATTAACTCAGTTCATTTATAAGTTTTTTTGCTAAAATTTGTGGAAGTTCAAAGTCCAACATATACATACCTCCATAAGTGGGTTTTTATGCTTTTCAACTTGCGACACACAAAATGGCTCCAAAATTATTGTAACAAACTGAATAAATAGCTAAAATTGTCATGGCACAACGTATATGTTTAAGGATGTTTTCTCTAATTTTCTCAATGAAATAACCGAAAATCATCTTTTCAAGTAAACCTTATCTGCTATTTCAATCAGATTATTGATGAATGGTGATGACAAATTATTGATATGATATCAATCGTTTTAGAATTACAATTAGAATACAAAAAGTACCAGTCTACCCTCTCCTAAACTCCACGGCACCAGATATGATTTAATCGATATATAACTATACTTACAGCTGAACACTATATCAGTAATCAGTGTACATATTGCAATGGTTGCAAAAATGCTCCAAGCTGTTAACCAATAATAACCTATTGATCAAGACCTACACATTGGCTACATTATACTGCTGCAAGCAAGCACAGAACTTAAGATTTAGCTTATTATACAGTAAGTAACCAGGAAAGGGCACAGTGCCCAATTTACGCAAGAGTTAACTAATAGGATTGTAGGATGAGATTACCAAGAGCCATTTTCATTCCGCCTATACGAAAACTCCTCGCAGGTGTTTCGTATATTTCGTATTTGTGCTTAACGACTTAGTAAATAGGAGAAAGTGGCAAAAGCGAAAAAGATATCTCCTGAAATAGAAATTCAACGCGACATAATGAATTCCTTAAGCAAGCATCCCTGGCTTAAGGGATCTTGCAGCTGCAATTACAGATAGCACAGCCTTTCACTTGGAAAGCAGACATCAGTTTAGCCGTCAGTATTTTCAAATCATCATAAATTAAGCCATTCACAAGAGACATTTTATCATTTTGACAGCATATTGTAACTGTTATGAATAGCCAAACCGAAATAAGTTATAATGCACAAAGTTAAGGAAATCGTGAAATGTCTATTTTAAAGAATAAAGTAATAGATCTGAAACAAGGAATGTAATTGGATCAAATTCCACATGAAAGCCATTGTGTGGCAAGCAAACACAATTTGGAAACGCTGAAGATGATGTCTAATCCTGTTACTACAAAATGCATTAACGTATGATTGGTTGGATGCTTGAAACATTTGATCAGTACTTGGCTGAAAATGGGTGAAAGGCAATGTACCGGTAATGCAAACATATTGAAGATGAGCCTTCGGTTAAGTACAATCAACTTAATCTGACATATGGGTACAGGTTATTACAGCGTATTATATAATAACGCAACATGTGGCATTTATAGCCCCATGCCTGTAAACAAACATACGATCTGCAGTTTGTCTGTTTGTTGATTTTTTTAAGTTGGCCTATTTCTGCAACTAAGGCAAAACACTAAAGCCAGGGGATGAGCCTTCATCACCTAACGTAGTACCTGGAAATTATGCCTACGAAGGGAGGGGGACTTCAAACCTCTCTCGAGGGGTCTTTAACGTGCAACATTCTACATACATACAGAGCTTTCTTGAGCTTTACTTGGAAAATTTTCTGTGCATCAGTGGTATGCATCTGGGACTTAAGACGCAGCTCAGTCTCAAGCTCATGCAATTTTAGCAACTATGGTGGGGCTAAGATCATCAGTGATCACTCCAAACAAGTCTATTTTAACGTAATTGTCAAAATTTATAGTCTAATTATAAAGCTAAAATTGTTTTATGACATTTTATATTAAATACGTCTGTCATATGCAACAAACTCAGATTTACAATAAATATTTGTAAAAAAAACTATGTTGTGGCCAGAAATGATATACATGTATGCTCTTCTGCACTAACAAAATAGATACTAGTTTGTATAGGTTAATATTGTGTGGAGGTTTATGGGGGTATTTGATGTAATAAGTCAGTGGGCACCCAAAGGATCAATAAACACGACGAAGAAAATCAATGGTAGACTTTGGACTGAGATTTGTAGGCCAAGATCAAATCATTGACAGACCCACAAGTCAGATAAGTTATTGTACTCATGAGTAGGGGCTCTGATTATGATTGCAGTGGAGTCAAGATACTCCACAGTGAGTAGAGTACAAGTAATCAGCAATCATACTTTGGCAAATTTTACTCATGGACATGAGTATGGCCGATTGTAAAAGTATCGTTTAGGGAACTCCATTTATTGTATACAAAGTAGGTTTTATTACAAACAGAAGCAATTGAAATTAAAGACATGAGCACGTGAACACAATTTTTATAATTAAAGTGAAAAAAGAACAGTGCATCCTAGCTATGACAATAAAAAATAAGGATACCTAAGCCTTTAGGATGATCCTTGTGTTACTCAATTTAATTACTCAATTTAGTTAGTCAAATGTATTCAATACACTCAATTATTGACTTAAAAGTATTTCTACATTAGTCCTTATAATTTCAGATTAGATTAAAACTCGGGCACATTTGTAATCACCTATTGTGAGTACGTTTTTGTAATCAAGTTCAAGGCACTCATACGTTTTGAGTACATTTTGTACTTCAATTACTCTTCGTACTCTGTATTATTTTACTCGTTACTCAAATTTATTCAATGTACTCAATTACTGCCCAACACAGCCAAGCAGTGTCTGTCATTACAGAAATGGCTATGACTGCAAAACCTACTGTAGGAAAAGTGTCACACGGCTAAATCTTTAAACATTTAATGTTTGGCAGTCATTTGATAAAACAGTATTTCTGGCAAACTGTGGAGTGGATCGTAAATACGTATGGCTGGAAATGTTTCTTACTCGACCTGGTTATTTTTGTTTTAAGGTATTTACACAATGTGAAAGGATGTGGGATTAGGTATTTTAAGTGACAAGAAACAAGCAACAGCTGCACTGTTCGCCTCAATCTGCGAATGTATGAGATAATGCACAAAATAGTGTTCTTGTTGGAAAAACTCAAAACTGTATCACCATAACATAAAAGTATTATTAGTAAGGGGATGTATTCACTTACAATAACAGCACAAACTATCTTAAGAATCACCAGGTTGACATTTTGTCATATTTATTTTGGCATTTGAGTGTCATTTCTGGCGCCACGATGATTTCTAGCTAACGGAAGAATTTGGCATATGATATTTTAAAATCCGTCTGATTCAGCTTTACTTCCATATACCGCAGCTACTGTACTTGATATACAATCGTAGCAAGCCATTTATCAACAGGGGAACAATTTAACCGAAATTCACGAAGAGTGCATGAAAACTGCACAATATATTGTATACGAGTCCAGCAAACATTTTTTGCTTTGATCCAGACCGCCTCTTGAGCGATTGCCAGCAAACACCGAAATGTTCGCTGAAAACGGCCATTTTTTGTCAAAACTAGTAAGCAAACTTTTGTTCAAAACATGTTTCGAAAACCGTGCTTTTGTTTTGTGTTTGCTCTGGTGCATACCTGCCTTTAGAGACATACAAGTTTGTAGAATTCAGGATGAAGCAGTAACAAACTACAGTTGTTTACAAGCCAGTAAGTATTTTTCAACCGCTGCATGCCTCAGGCATGCCGCAAAAGTACAGGGGAAGGTCGAACAGAAATAATGTTTTTATAAAAACCACGATAATTTTATGTCTAGTACACACTATAAGAAACACGAAACAGAAATAAAGTTGATGCAAATCAAGTTGTCGAAACATGGAATCGTTAACATATTTCTATAAAGATGTTTGTCCAAATGTATCTGTCCATATCAAAAAACCATTTCGAAACGCAGAAACTATTTGCTGTTCAAGGCTATCCACGAGGAGAATATCGTTTGTGTGACTACAATTTCCATCATGGTGCCGTAATTTTCCAGCAGTATGATTTATGTATGCTATATAAAGAAACATTTACGATAATATTCTAAGATAAAACAATGTCGCGTATCTCAACACGTTGTAATATTCAGCTGGTTCCACCCACATGTGCATTAGTTTTTGCTACATTTCTTGAATTACGAGTGGCACTATAAAATAAAAACGTGCTATTTAATACTAAAATCTTCAACTAAATGCTGAACAACATGGTTTCGCCATATGCTATCATTTTGGCTGGTGTACAATTACATCCTTTCAAATTATAAATAATGACTGACTTTCCAAAGAACTTAAGCACAGTGTATAATTAGCCCATAATTCAAATCTCCTGAGTGATCCCAGTTAATCCCAGATAAAAACCTCCGTGGTTATTTGAGCAATATTCTAGTCATAAAACAGCATGTCCCAAAATCTTAAACACACTATGTCCTTGAGTCTGGTGTCATTAAAAGAAAAACATTGATAGCGGAAAAGACCAATTAACAATAAGCAAAGTAGACGCTCGCGATTTATGAATGTTTCATAAGGACTTTTTGTTCAAAGGGTCGTTATGGTTATTTTTCGTAATTTTTTTTCAGTGCCCAACACGTGAAGGTTTTAGTGTCATAATTTTATTAAATCCCGGTAGAATACGTTTAATAATTTCGAGACGTTAATAACTCGCAATGGATTAATTCTGGAAAACACGACTAATTTTTTTCCTAAAATGATGCTTTGGGGATTTAAAACGAGCAAAACAATGAGGTTATTTCCCTGGAGGAAAAACGTGGTTATGGGTAATTAAATACAGACCAAGTCTATAGAACGCTTATCATGCTATCCTCGTACTCGTAATATGCATGCACAAGGAAAGGGTGTGGCATACAAATAGCCTTTTCGTTTTCAACGCTATTAATGGTATGTACAAGAAAATGTGATCTTGAGATTGCCAGTGGTCATTCATATATCTTAATGACGGCATATGTACGCTTTATGAAATCATTTTGAAAGGAAAATGCCTTCAAATTCAGAGTCATTCATGATTGTGGCAGAGTTAGTGCACTTCAAGTTCAATGACATCTTTTTGAGGCGTTTAGTAGTGCTGGGTTTGAATTTGCTGTTACGTGTTGAGTTTTGTTAATAATGTTCTTAGCAATTCTGCCCATGATCCATATTTGTATGCTTATAAGAAAGTATGTTAGCATGTTGGATTTATTGCATATTTGGATTTTTGGTGTCTTAAGATTTCCAAGAATCAAAGACCACTGTGGGTAAACTTAATGTTTAATTACTGTGGTTGAAATTATAATAATGCATAAAAGTATAAAATGAAAAACTAAATTAATGTAAACGTGATGATGAAGTTGTTTGAGGCTGGCTTCTGTGGTACGAGTAGGAAGTCTTTCCTGTAGAACATCACGACATGGGCAGAGGTCCCCTTTTCACTTTGGGTGTGTCCAAGGGAAAGGGTCAACGGGGTTTGCCCTCTACATTGGCCAGGCAGGTTAACGACCTGTAGATGGCTGGGGACGCCATGTTGCCTTGATCTTAACGACATTACGAGTTTGAAGTTAGTTTTACATTAATTCAACCATGTTTTAGCACATAACTAACTTTGTGCTATTGACGATAAAATCCAGTGTACGATTTATGCGTTTGATGTTTTCCAATAATGTTTTTACTCACGTTATAGCAAAATGTATAGGGCCTTGGCAAAACGTTAGATTTATTGAGGCAATTTATATAGAGTGATTTTGTCCGCATACACGAGCACACATCCACTCGTCTATAAATCAAAAATTTATCAAGTCGTTGAGTTATATCAATAATATTTTCATATTTTGCAGTGGAATTGCTAAAAACGAGGATTTCGAAAAAAACATTTTTTTTTTCAAACTGAAGAAGAAGTTTTTTATATATATTTCAGATCAGAAAAGATAACGTTTGAAAGGATCTTATAAGCGAATTTCCACGAATTGATCGAGTGGTATTACCGTTTTTCTGCAGGCAATTTGGCCGTAAAGCCTCGTGTGCAGGTTGAATAGATTTTGGGATTCAAAAAACGTGATCTCAATACAAGTCATAATATACCAATTTTTTCCCCTGGCAAGGCCATATACACGGTTATAATAGATTCTTGTTCAAAAATAATGCACTCTTTTCAGAAACGTATAAGTACGATAATACATCCACAGGCGGACGGCATTTAAAATCCTCTTTCGTGTATTTAGACTATATTCAATAGCAAAAATGCCTTTTGGGATTTCCGGAAAACTGTATAGGATCTCAAACACAAAATGAAATTTTGTAAGGAAAACGCATTTACTACTTAGCAAACACACAACAGCGAGTAATGGAAAAGTGAAAACATCTCCTTGAAAAACTCTGAAAATGTATCTCAAGAAAACGAATTAATTTTTTTCATACAGTTTCTATTAAATTAAAGTTGCAGAGGCGTTATAATATAAGGCCTGCATTTTCAATAACGTGCCATTCAAAAAAGACGTCATCAAGGGAGGGTAGGGGGTTGAGGTCTACTGGCATGTGGACATGGAAGAGGGAGGGGGGGGGAGCCATTGTGGATGTCTATTAATGGCTTTTTCAGTTCTTGGATTTTCTGTTTTAAAAGTCAGTGAAAGAGGAAATGGACACCAGAAGAAATAAGTCCCAAACGTACTTGAATTTTTAAAATCTCGGGAAAGTTGGCAATTATGCCTATCTTTGTGTTAAACACCAATTTTATGCTGGAATTTCCCTTCGAGGTGCGTAAATTACAGTTATCATAAAAATCTGAAAAATGTCAAGGCATTGGTAGAGAGTAGTGCTTGGATATTTATAGGATGGGTTTTTGTAGGTGCCAAAACAATTTCTGGACACCCTATTTAAAAAAAAAAAAAAAAATTAAAGACATTATCAGGGGTGAGCTGCGCTAAAATGGACACCATTTGGAAAAAGGGGAAGAAATGTCAATTTTTAAAGGACTTTCGGGGACGTCCTTTTTGAATGGCCCCTATGACGCAAGGATAGTTAAAACAACACACGATGCTGAAATGTGAATCTATAAATAGGCAAAAAGTAAATGTATGGAGGCCAACACGCATTACATGGCGGTTAGGAGTGATTGCCAAACAACAAATTTCCCTCGCCTACATTATGTTTAATTAGGTTGCAGGGAAGGCATTAATTACCATTAGTAGTTCTATGCTTTCATCCTTCCAAGAATAACTTAATATCAACAGGTCTATAGGATGTACAATAACAATGTTGGGAGCTTAATTAATTCCAACACAAAAAAACAAACACATTATGATGGATATTGTCCACCAAGTGGAGGTAAATCACGTAGTTAGGGATAAAAAGAGGACGCTATGAAAGCCACAATTATCCCCTAACTACCTAGTGGTCAAGCTCCGTGTCAACATTTCCGTGGAAGCTATTATATCTGATCAACAGTTAGCGTGCCTGTGACTTAGTCGAGTTTTCGAATAAATTCTTACTCAATCTGCAACGGTATTTATAAATTCGGTAATTTAGAAAATTCAGGGTAATTATTAACAGTCAGCGTAATTATTAACAGTCAGCGTATTATTTTCACAAACAAATTGCATTTATTTATGCAAACATTTTTATGTTTGTAAATATAATCGTAGGATACAGTATTGAGCATTGAGCATTGAGAACACTATATATTGTACAGTGTGCACTGTAGATTGTACAATATGCACTGCAAATTATACACTGTAGATTTTACACTTTGCACTTCACATTGTATAATATACAGTGTGCATTGTGCTACAGTGTACAATGTGCAGTGCACTATACAATTTACATTGTACACTGTAGATTTTACACTGCACATTGTACACCATACACAACCACATTGTACACTATTGTCACTATACACCACGCACTGCAAATTGTACTATGTAGATTGCTCACTAAGCACTGCACGTTGTACACTGTAGAACAATACACACTGTAGATTGTAGTCATTGTACACTGTAGATATGTATATATACTGTGCACTGCAGATTGTATACTTTGCACTAGCTGTATACTGTGCATTGCGCACTGCACATTGTTCACTATTGACTATACACTGCACATTGTACACTATACACAACCATAATGTACACTATACACTGTAGCTTGAGCAATGTGCATTATACAATATACAATGTACACTGAATTGTCATTGATTTGATTTAGGCCATTTCAGCAAATCCCAATCTAAACCGATCGAAGTGAAATGATGTGTACCGTTTTTCATGATAACCACACAGAATTCACTTCCAGCCTGAATGTTCAATGGTAAGCTACTTGTCAGATATCTAATCCACTAGGAATGTAATATGAGAAAAAAAAAAGCAAACAGATGTTGAAAAGGCAGGTGATCGACGTGCCACAACATTGGTCATTAATGAAGAAGCGAAACAAATGAACACAGCAATTCCGCGGGATCTCGTTAATTGAAAATGCCATCGCAATCTCTAGTATGGCAGCCAAGAGACGTTAATTAACGGCAAAATGGATTTGTAAACAACACAATCAGCCTTAGAAGTGACGCATCTAAATGATCAGCGCCAGATACAATTAACAGCATCGGATTTTTTTTTTTCTATAATGGAAAAGTTTGTTATGTGAACATCACTATTGCATCATTTCTAATAACGCTCGACTTGTACAGAACATGTATCTGCAGATTTAAAAAAAAAATCATGCATAGCATAATAGACTTATATTAACAAATGTACTCGAGCAGTTAAGTAAATTATTGCTACATGTTCAGTACACAAGTGCATGCGTTTTCACAGAAAGTTTAGATGTAACAGTAGTGTTGTAGTCCTGCGAGTGTGACGAGCTGTCACACTTGGACTCACTGCTGTTTCTATTTAGGATCTACGTTGATACAATTTTGACATTGTTTTGAGTTGAAAC
>JAQGAE010002443.1:0-17829 GCA_034696685.1 Julus scandinavius | reverse complement strand
CTGTCTGCTAGTGACGTCAAAACGTAACGCAACGGACGCACCGTAGCGAAAACGTGACAGTGTGTAGGAGCCTTTAGCTTTTGTGAAACCCGTGTGTGCATGCCTCGCTGGCATCACAAATTGCTAAGAAACTGGATGGTCGAACGTTTTATCAAACCCCTTATGAGGTATAAAACAAGATAATAATACGCGTGCAATTTACCATAGCAGTAGCAAGTAAATTGAAGAGGGTAGGCAATTCCCTCTCCCCCAGCTCAAAATCTTTGATTCCCAAGCAATATCATTTATAAAATCGACTGTGGGGATGAAGTCTAAAAGTGGCGGAAGTATAAGAAATTCGACCCCAAAAAAAATGTGGTTTTTTGGCTTCACTAGGCGGTTTTACGTATTAACGATCGTGCAAGTAGCTTAAATTGGCTGGCTGCTCCAGAAATTAACCTCAATTAATAATCAAGTTTTCCCCAGACTGTATTTGGTAAAGCAACAAAAAAAAAACATTTTTAGATTCAGCCAAAATAGCGAAATTCAAGACTTGTCTGTAAGGATTACGAAAGGAATATTGCATTCTATGAATAATCATGCACATTTTATAATGATTACTTTTAGTCATTTGCATTTGGAAAGTGTATAACGATTAAAAATCACTTTGCCATAGGCAAACCTGGTTAGGCTTTAACCTGACAACACTTTTGACCTGGTAAATAATACCAAGAGCTATTATTTAAAGAAACTTTTTGCCAAACCCATTCCTCCTCAATGGGTGGAAACTGTTTTGTGCCATTTATTTTTTCAAGTGGACACCTGTGGGATTTCACGCTTGCTTATTTTGAACATACATATTGAATAGATGTTACTATTTAATGCAAGTATTATTTCAGAAAACTGAGCATTTTCTGCAAAAACTGAAGACCTCAGCATGTCAGTACATTTTTATCTCAAGGAAAAACTTGATAAACCATTAAGCATAACATTTAACAAACCATGTCAACGGTTGAAAAGGCTTTGACCTCAGCTGATTGCTCATAGTCGTTCTATGGTTTTAATTACTTGATGTTATGGATTAAAAATCGATGCAAGACTCGAAGAATCATTGCATTTTTTCCCCTCTGATTAGCGTAGTTTTACCCGACATAAAACCGCCCTGCTCAAACGAACTGCTGTAAATAATCTCCGATTAATCAAGATCGCAACCTTGGTTCACGATAGGGAAAAAAAACCGTTTCAATGGAATGTCAAGTAGATAAATTGTGAATCACAAGTAGCTCCACACCGATAGCTCTTGTCACTCAGCAATGGGAGTGGTTATCCGGATTCTGAATACACCTAAAACCCATTTTCCCTTTATTCAAGCCTAAAACAACTGCAACGCACATTACTGAAGACAACAGGACTTGACGTTGCCAAATAACAACTTTACGTGCATCAGATTGGCCTGGGTTTACGACATACGCCAGCCCGACCAAGAGACGATTGCCCAACGTCATAAACGCCGAAATTGAGATAAACCTGGCATCGTTTCAGCAATCTCAGTAGCTGCGTATATGTTATGAAATTTCCGTTTTCCTTCCCAGAAACTGAATATATGGGTAAGGCCAGGCTGAAAAAATATATTTGTTGACCTCCTTTCAAAAACCTGGGGATCCATCCAGCACCAAACCATTTTTCCTTGGTCTAGACGGGTAGAGTGTGCATTTAACGGCTTCTTTGTTTCTAAAGAGGTGTTAGGAGTTAACCAATTCTGCGAAGACGAAAGGGCAGTGATTCACAGCTTCTGTGACAAACAATCTCATCTAAACTTTACACATTGCTAAACACGTGTACATGGCAATTATTCCCTTCTTTTCACCCTAGGCAAATTACCAAAGGGGGGGTTTCATTGGCCTGCAGGTATTTTACAACAGATCAAGAAGGGCACACGTTTTCACCTGCGTTTTCATCTTTTCTTGGTTACCACTTACCAGGATAACAAAATAGACAATGTAAATGGAGGTTTTGTGACGTCAGATTTTCCAAACCTCCCTGACCCCTATACAACTCAAGTGGTCTGAATCTCTTACCCTCTGTGTGACGTCACTCTGCTAGTACATGCCCCGGTCCCTTCAGGTCAAACATAGCCTGTCTCTAAAAGAACTTGTATAATATTACGACCATGATCAAATGCCGATCTATACATTACCCATTACCAATATAGCAGGGTGATTTTGGTAATTTAATTAAAAAGCAACATCTATGAGGCAAAACTTTGGAGTGTTTGGCTAGACTGCATGTTCAAATATTTTCACATTATGTAGTGACATAACCACAGCTGATTTAATCGGATTTCGACCAATCTGTTTGCACAGCACAAACAAGAGACTGTATATATAGTAAACGCTGCAAAAATGTAAACTTTTAAGAGAGTAGTTTACCTTCGTTATAGAAGAACGCAACAACATAAATTCTTTTTATCCTTAGCAGGGTTATAGTTCATTTCTCGCACAATTTCGGTGAAAACTTCGTCCACATTGCACTTATTTTTGGCTGAAGCTTCCACGAAAGGGCAGCCCCAAAGCTGAGACAAGCCGCAACCCTCGGCCGTGGGCACTTCTCTTTGATGTTCCAGATCTATTTTGTTAGCGACTAATAACATTGGCACTCTTTCTATTCCTTTGACGCGAACAATTTGATCCTTCATGGTTCGAATATCCTGAAACGTTTGGTGGTTCGTCAGGCTGTACACGACCACAAAGCCCTGGCCGTTTTTGATGTATAAATCCCGCATGGAGGCGAATTGTTCCGTTCCCGCTGTATCCAAAATCTCGAGCACACAAGGAGCCGAATCCACTTCGATTTCCTTTCTATAAAAATCTTCTATCGTAGGATCGTACTTTTCCATAAAAGTCCCCGATACGAATTGCACTGTCAAGGCACTTTTTCCGACTCCACCGGAGCCCAAAACGACCACTTTAAATTCTCTCATTTTTAAAACTGCAACTAGAAACGAGGTTCCTTATAAAAGAAACTAGCTTATAAAAGTAGAAAGTGGAGAAAAACGCTGTTACGTTAAAATCCAGTTCGTAGGAAGCCTTTCGAGGAACAAGTACCACTCAACACACCAGCTCGACCCCACGCCATATTCTATGGGAGTGCCACACAAATTTTTGTTGGCATGCAACATGCCCAAATATGAAATCGACGCGATCGGAACGCCCTCTTGACGTTGATGCTAACCAGTGCTGCCAGATGAAAGAAACATCCTCACGCAGCGGGAATTTTGAAAATTTTAACTTATATTACCAATAAATATAGAATTGAAACCATTATTTAATGCCTTATTCATGTTAATTCTGGTAGAATAAACAATGCGGCGATCTAAATCTATTGCATGCCTGTAATTGCCATCACTTACATTATTAAAAAGAGCTAGTTGATTTTATATAAAATCAAAAGTATGAAATAATATTATTTCATACTTTAAATGCAGATCTATTCATTATTGCATTTCTATTTCAAATAATTCTAGACATGAATGTGTAAATAAAGATTGAAACTCCTATACAAAATTATTCTTGAAATAAAATTATGTTTCAAAAATAATTTAACCTTCCTGAACGAATTTTAAAGCCATTGGAAGAACGGGATGATTACATTTTTTGACGTGCATAATCGTTAGTAATAAATTATTAAAACATAAAAATGTATAGTTATTATTCATTTATTTAAACAATTGAATGCTAATGTCATTCAGCGAGGTGTGGGGAAACAGGAGTATCAACATGGCGTCGTCAGCGCTTTCAGGAATTATTGCAAATGATCAACATTGCAAATGGCCGCTTCCGGTAAAGTTGTTAATCCTTGTCTACGGTGCTTTTTCGTGTGTTTTTGATGATTAAGAGTAATAGGATAAAAAACTATGGCTTTATCAAGTAAAGGGTAAGTTAGTGTCCATTTTTTAACTGAAATTTGGGGTCTTATGCCTGTATTTTGATGTCTACGTGACAAATTTCAGCATGCTATTGCATCGACCTCTTTTCTATCGACCCTCCTGCTACTTCAAGTCTGTGACACTTCGTTTGCCCCGCAGCCGATCAATTAACCCACACAATTTGAGACATTTCAGAGGTAAGTCTATTTTTTCCGGTAAATTAATTCGTTTTCTGAATTATAATGTTGTAAAATAAGTTATTGTTGTGATAACATTTTAAAGGGAATAACCAGAAGAGTGCTGAGACGTCGTTTACAACAAATGGAAGTGGGATGCTCCTTAAACCTTTTGGATTCACAATTGCGGTAAAGTTCTGTTAGTTCAACTTTAGCAAAGTCTTAAAAGATAAACATATATTTATTGTGGGTCACATATATAATTTCCTAGACTCCCTGAATACTTTTAACTTCCAGGTTAATTTCTATAATGCACCCATGGTATATTGACCAATTTTTTTTTAAATTCACAGTTTGGATGCTGCAGCTTTGCCGGGGCTGCCATTTGGCAGTACGAGACTATGCGCAAGCGGGCCTTGGCTTTGTTCGACCGCTCAACAAACTGGTTAAGGAAGCAACTGGATCCCCCGACCAAACTTGGCTCTTGGAGAGCAGAGGTATAAAAACACGTTCGTTCATGCAGTAGAAGATAAACCTTGTGCAAATTTGTATTCACACGTTTCTTTAGTTACACAGGCAGTGGAACTCCATAAATGAAGGCCATCGCATGGCTTTTGCCATAATAGGATTAAATACAATGGTTTTTCTTCTGTGGAGGGTACCTGCTGCACGCCCAATGATGACGAAATATTTCACGTCTAGTCACACTGCTAGTAAGTATTACTGGAGTGCAAATTTTCTAAAAAGGGCATAAAAAAGATGTGTATTTGTAGTAAATTCGATAAATGACAGGTTTTTTTTATGTTAGAGGCAGTTTGCTGGCCATTGTTTCTGTCTACATTTAGCCATTATTCATTATGGCATGTGGGTATTAACATGTACGTGTTTTATACGTTTTCATCTGCAATTGTAAATACCTTGGGCAAGGAACAGTTTTTAGCCATGTATTTAACTGCAGGTACTTATCATCACTCATTGTGCAGTCTTAAAAATAATGGCATTTCTTATCTTTTTTGTTGTATTTTTCAATTAAATTCATTTCATGTCCGTATTTTTTTTGTTTTTGCTTTAAGGAGTCCTCTCATCATTTTCCAGCCTTTTATATAAAACCATAACATTAAGAGGTGGCATGTCTCTTGGTGCTGTGAGTAAAAAAATGATCTTATTAATACTTTACATAATGAATCACTTCAATGAATCACTTTTACTGAATTTGAAAACCATAATTAATTAAGAAAATTATACTTTCATAGTCTGGATGCATCATGGGTATTCTGGGTTACTTCTGCACTCAGTATCCAAATTCCCAGCTAGGAATCGCCTTTATACCGAATTTCCATTTCAGTGCTGATATTGTGAGTTTCGTTAATCAACTGATGAGCTTCAAATTTCTGTAAAATAGCAAACCTTATTGACGTTTCGATATCTTGATATAGGGGCTGAAAGCCGTAATCGCAATGGATACGTTGGGATGTATACTGGGCTGGAAGTTATTTGATCATGCTGCTCATCTTGGTGGAGTATTCTTTGGAATGTAAGTTCTACCATCTTGAACAGTATTTCAATGGAGTTGTTTCAGAAGATATGTTAAGCTATTCTAATATTGATGTTTGGTCTTTCAGTGCATATGCTCTTTGGGGACGCCAATATATTTGGGAGAACAGGGAGCCATTTTTGAGATGGTGGAATAGTATACGTGGAGGCACATCCAAATGATCATAAGCTGTCTTTGAAATGGATAATGTATACTTGTAAAAAGGTGTTGAGTTCTGATAATAAAGTATTTTAAGGTTTTACATTTGTCATTTCCTTATTACAGTTCAGTAAATCAAGTAAATCAATGGAATTCGTTTAATGTATAAACATTTACTTTAAGAAAATGTCAAATTAATTTCATGCAAAAATGTACATGTTTGCAAAGCAAGTTTGAATTTTGAAAAAAAAATACTTTTTTTCAGCATTAATTTTGTGACATTTGGTTCATTGTATGTCCATATTATATTTTTTTTGTTTATTGTTTTCCTTTTACATGCATCTTTGGCAATTGTTGTTGTCCCCAAAGAATAATTAATATTTTTTCTAGATGTATCTGTGTTTCACGAAACATTTTTTTTTCTCGAAAAAAACCTCTTTAAATGTTAATTTTGATTTTGAATTACTTGTATATTTACTTTATTTTAAGATAATCAGTAAAACTGAAAACTTTAGAAACTATTCATGTTGGAGGCAGATTTGTTTTCATAAATATGTATGATTTATTGCAGGCCTTCCTGTAGCCTTTTTGGAATCTTTTCTAAATCCTTCTCAATTTTTGAAGGTCGTCAATCGTGCATATGATATTATTTACATGCAAAAAAATCATATTAGTTAAAAACAAAATTACTATCTATTGTGAAGAAAAGAATGGTGGTTAGATAATTTCTTACAAATGTATGCAGAACCTATTAAGTTATTCAAATCCCATGTTTGTGGAACTTCCATACACCATTTTGTTCCTTATAATTGACTATAATTCACACACACATGCAAATACAGCAATTAGTATTCTTTGGATTGCAAGTCGAACCAATGCCAAAGTATGACCACATAACAAATAAATCTGAATAAATCTTACAAAAATATGTTTTATTTATATGTTACGCCTTCAAATTATGTCTCAACTCATTTGTACCTCAAGTAAATGTTAAAATTGCACAGGATACTATTTAACGATTGCACAATGTGTCATTGCACGTTAACACAAATTCTTTTCTTTATATCATAATTAACATAATACTTTCGTATAATAATATTGTAATACCGGTCATTTTACTGTAAAAATTCATAAGCAGGCCAGCTGATTATATAAATACATTTAAGTCGCGGGCTTAATATATTCTTAACAGATAAATATTTTTTTACAATGGCAATCCATTGTATTAATGTTCCATTTACAATATGAGGTTTTAAATTAGTTTTTCGGTATCTGTACTATTACTAAATTGCCAAGATTTTAAGGTTTGTTCTTAGCGAAATTACTTCAGGACAGTTTCTCAATTGTAGCATGATAAAAATTAATATCATAGAATCTCAGAACTATTATAAAAATTCACATAATGAATTAGATGCTTTGATGATAATTTATGGTCTTGATAGCAAGTTTAATGCTATTAATTAAGTATATGTCAATTAAGAGTATGGTATGAAAGATTTATATGAAAGACTAAAAAAATCAATAACGCCTTAAGCAAACACCATTTTTCAATAAATCTAGTTGCATTAATTTGCAATTCGAAAATGTTGATAATAAACTGGCAGAGAATGATTTTCAAGAAAAAATACATAGTTCTTGCGTTTGCTTAATTACTACAGTTCGTGTTGTCTTTCAAACAAAAAGCTTGTTCGTTCAGTACTCTATAATCGGGATGAAAACGCTATATGAAAGACATTGTCAAATAATCCACCTTTTTGTCACGCATATAGTTTGCAATGGTTTTCGTTTGTTATTTATATTTTACTTTTCTTGTATTTAGATCAAATGCTTTATCTTACTTCATCTTGCTATCTCTCGTCAAAAGACATACTTTTAACTTCTCTGTCAGTGAAAAAGGAGTCTTGATCCCAATGCTCATGAGACCTACATGCACATTTTTTTTTCAAAAACTTGTTTTTCCTTAAATATATTTATAAACTGCATTACGTTTCAAGTGAATGCAGTGAAAAATACATTACACGTACCTAAATTGTGCACCAAGCATAAGACACAAAAAAGCTAAATTATAAATTTTCAGTTAAAATGTTTAAGTATGGAATATTTGGATTGGGGAACCGTTTGACCATTTGGATCACATCTCACATGGCAAAGGTAATAAATGATTGTGAGTATTACTTAAAATATTCACCTTTTCTCGAATAGTGCTTCTATTTCAATGCCAATGATGCCCAAACATACAGAAAACGAATTCTGATGTTAAAAGTTTAAAAATACTGTTACTCAAATCCACAATCTATACTTGTACTCAATTACTGTAGATGTTTTTTTATATGGAAACGGAAAAACATTTCTTAAAAAATTCACCTATACTAATCAAGCACAAAGTTTGGCATAGAGATCCGAGTCTAAAAACTAAAGTTAGGAAAACGTTAGGGTATGGAATGCTGATAAGAATGTTAGAAAAAACGCCATCTGCACAGCAGATATTTGGGTGCCCCCAGATAATAAAGGTTCATTAGTAAGATGGGGCCAATTTCCACATTGTGGAAAGTTGTGTGGCCGAGGTGCAAAATCTTTGTGGTCCCCAACCTTTAAAACCAGCCCCATTCCTACCTCTATATGGAATTCGATGTGGCAGTGAAGAATCCAATATCCTGATAAAAACAATGCAAATTATTACAAAATCGTTATCATAATGGACCGCAAAATCTTCAAAACTATTGAAAGTTTTACCTGGATTCGATGCCACAAATCGTATTATCGTGTAACCACCGTCTGGCACAGTCACTGTATCTTTGGCCACAGGCTTGATTAGTTTTCTCTTAATTTTCCCTTCGTCATCTAATTTCATAACTTCACTTAGTGTGACGTTTTTTCCGACGCGCTCCATGGCAACCACACGGAAAGATAATCCGTGAATGTGAATCGGGTGATTTGCTTCAAATGCAAAACCTTTAAAAAAAAAGAGAGAAAACAGCGGGTGAGTATGACAGATATTAAACAGATCTGTTGGTTTTTTTTGTGGTGTTAGGGGCTCAAAGGTGTTCTAAGGCGATGAGATAGCTCGGACTTTGATATTGTAGAAAAATTGGTTTGAATTTTATTCCACAAGCAATAACGGTTAGTATATTTTGGCTCAATGAAAATAAAAAAACGAAAATAACACTAATAATTTGCATTTCTATTTTTTAAATTCATTTTTTTTAAACATTCATAAAAAATTATAACAAGCGCTTAATATTCCCAAATTAATAACTTCAAATATTAAATTTTTCAAAACTTAGAAATTACAAATTTACCTTTATCAATAATAACTAATTCGACAGTGGCTCCCAGTGGAATATCCAACTTGTAAATGCACTCGCAAAATTCCTTGGAGCAGTTTTGCTTCAGACTGGTGTGGTTGCAAAACATGTGATCTGATATGGATTCGTGTTGGGACAGTAATGGGGAGGATGGGAACACGAATGAAATGTCGTTGATTTGTGGGGTGAACAAACGATGGTTGTACTCCATGGCATGGATAGGATAGTAATGAGGATCGTTGTAGTGTTTGTTGTCAATGTTGGTGAAATCGTATGGCAAGTAAAATTTCAAATCCGGCTCTGCTAATTCGGGCTCCTCGGGCAGTAGAGAGTTAAGTTCCACGATGGACATTTTGTCTCCTACAGTTCCAGAATTCAAAGGGTTCAATTGCTACAAAAGATAATAAATTGTTAGCAAGTTTCCATTCGTATCTTTAGAAACTTAATTTCTTCCATTCTAGCAGTTTATAAACAGTTTATAGTTAGTTGATATTTTTTCACTTAGTGTGCAATAAATGATATTATATATCTACCTTTCCACCTCTATTCATATCGAAATAAGTGATATTCCCAGGAGGGTCCACCAGCGGGGCTCCTTCGTACCGCAGAATGGCCACCTGACTGGCCATCGTGAAACGTTCATCACAGTCCAGAAGGCCTTGAAGTCGGATCCAATAATTGGCGACGGGTTGGTTGGCATAGATGATGAAATCCATCCTTTCTCCAGCATAGATAACCAGAGAGTCCACCTTCAGTGGTTCAACAGGATGGGCGTCTGCAGCGATGACTATCAGGGTGTGATTGTCCACCGAGACCTGGATGGGGCAGTTGAGGATGCCATTGCTGGCCATACGGAAACGGTAGCGCTGCTTGCTGCGCACGTTGAACACCTCCACAGGAGTGTACACCGACTCGTTTAGGGCGTTAAGGGTGGGGTGAAAACGGCCCTTGCCGTTTACGAGGATGGACTGGGGCTTGTTGGAGGCTTTGTCGTGGTGGTGAGCCACGAAACGGTCGAAAGAAAGCTCTGAGAGCCAGTCTGACACCATCATCATGTGCTCGGGGAGGTCGTGGTCATACAGACCGGTATGGGGGTCGACGGTGGCCGGTTGACGGATGACCAGCATGCCGTGCAAGCCGTCCGAACGCTGCAGTCCGGAGTGCGAGTGCCAGAAGTGAGTTCCGGCAGGGTACGCCTGGAATTCGTAGCGGAAGGTATTGTGGGGCAGGATGGGGCACTGTGTAATCATGGGGACACCGTCCATGTAAGGTGTCCCAATTTGATGGATTCCGTGCCAGTGGATGGCCGTGGTTTCCGATCCAGCATGGTTTTCGACGTCGACCACGATGACGTCATTCTCACACACCTGAAACAAAGTTGAGTCAACAGGTGTTAATGCTGGCAATAACAAAAAGTATCTTCGTGTTCGATACGCTTGCGGCAGAATAGAAATACATGTATCATGTGATTGATAAGGGGGGAAATCCTTGTTGGTTACCCGCAGGTAAGGGCATTCCTGGCAGGCTGACACTAATGGGGAAAGCCCCTTACAAAGTAGGTCAGGGAAATACAATGCTTTCCAATGCAAATTAAATCTGCCTATCCTTATTTACTAAATTAACTAATAAATAAATAGCATTTTTAAAGGTTTGATAGACGCTTAATTATACGATTATGGTAATTCATATTTCATTATGCTCTATTCTATAAAGATTAGAATACTACGATAAATTATGTGCTGATCAACGACTATGCAACCTCTATTTTTTATGAGAATTTCTTAAATATCATTCACCTTCAAACAAGAACGATCAAAAATTCAAGTTTAACGACCATTCGCTATCAGAATTTTCAAAGTACCTCTCAAGTCGCCATTAATTAAAATAAACTTGTATTACAATATGACCCCATATTATAAATATTTCAAAATATCATATACGCAATTCTTGTTCGTATATTTATAGAAATTAATGTTTAAGAGATTGTACTTTGTAAATTTTGTTAACGTGCACAAAATGTTCAAACAATGCGTTCTGAGGTACCTGGAGTTCCTTTGCGAAAATGTGCGATTAACACAGAAATATTATCTATTCTATTTTAATGTTCAAAAATTGTCCAACATTCATTATTTCACAAAGACTCCGCAAACAATAAAATCAATTAGATATATTTCCAAATTAAATCCGGTTTATTAAAAAATACGAGTATACATCCTCATTATTTAAAAGGAATAGTTTAAAATGAGATACAAGTTGTGGATGTTAGCTACCAAATATGCATAAATATAAAAGCTATAATAACAACGCAATATGGAATGTCGAACATGTACTGAGCCGTGACCTAAACAATACACGTGCTTGTGTCTTTTTTTCTCTTAACCAGTAATTAATTCCAAAAAAAAATGACTTGACACTTTTTGCATCCTGGAACCTAGTTCACGCCAGACAAACACGACCCAATGAATGAACAAAATGGTATTTACAATAATTCAAAAATGTGACACGAAACAATCGACAATACTAAAGATTCCAAAATCGGCATCCATTGATCTCTATTACAGTTATATCTGCCAAGTTATCAACTGAGCTACTTTATAGTCAGTAGTCCTACATGGTTCATCAAAAGTCGTTATTTTAAGAATTTTAAAGTGTTATTGTTCAACATTGTAAAATCGACATTGTACATTGGAAATGTGTAAGCTTTGCATAAAGTGATTTTAAAAATATCGTTTTTCCATGATTTGGCAAACAGAGTATTAATAATGAAGCGCATTAAATTAAATAAACAACATTGAAAGAAAATTAAGTTGACAATTCGTGCAAACTTTATTTTGGAGAAATAAAATGACTCAAGTTTATTTTGGTACCTTACAAAGTTGCGTGTCTTTATAAGTATTTTAATAATTGTTCAATTCAGGAAAGCATTTATGTTTGCAAAAAAGTTGTTATCGCAGAAGGAAAATTTGGGTTCCGGGATCAAATGTTGTTTCTGTTTGTATTAATACTGCTGTTGTGATTTACAGGAAATTGCGTGCAAAATTTATCTTACAAAAAATAATTTCTTCAAATTTGTTTCAGTTGTAATTTTATTAAAATTAGATATTACAACCATTTTGGTTTCCTATCATATCATAGTTCCCTGTCCTAAACTGGGGCCATCAGGATATTCGCTGGCATTTCCTCATTATCAAATTCCCTTTGGCCATTTTGCAAGGTTTTCGGTCTCATAATGTCAATCAAATGGTGAACCGGAAAATCAAATGTCGACATCAAGTATATTAAAATGAGTTACCTGAATGCTTGGCCCAGGCAGTTGTCTGTTAGCCACTATGATAGGCTTCTCAATGCCATTCGCCGAAATGCAATGAGGCCGACTGCAGTCCGAGATATTCAGTGGACAATTGTAACAAGCCTTGCTTAAGGTATAATACCACTCCACTGTGAACCTGTAATAGCATATCATGGGCTGAGCAGTGTCATCGCAAGGTCTTTCGCAGGGATGGGCTGAAATTATAAATGACAAGAAAATATTTAGCAAAAAATAGTAGTCATTTCAATTTACATAAGTATTCCCACAAAATCAAATCAATACCATATTTTAAAAATTCTTTCAATGTAGTTTTTTTTTTAATTATTTAACGCTGGTTGTATATATGGATGGATTTACTGTAAAAATATCTTTATGCTATAGTTTTTTAAGTAAAAAATCATTATTCCCATATATAAATATATCATGTTCCTATGAAAATGTGGAATATTTACAAAGGTGTTTTGTCAATTTACTACAACGCATATGGATTTTTGTTGCAAATAATTCTTAAATACATTTATGCAAGTGTATCTGCCATAGTCTATTAAAACACCGCCTTTAATTAAAGTCACTATCTTTACTTATATTATCTCGTTTGCAATTGGATTTGCAGATGCTTTTCCCACGATGCAGTCATGTGTAACCCTTTATACACAACATCCTGGTTTCATTTTGAGAGCCATACACACATACAAGTATTAACATTTTTTACATCAAGTATTCATGCAAGAATACGCTGCTTGACCTTTTCTTAACACAGCTGTTACATTTTATAAATACCTGAACGCACTGTGTAACCTAGAACATTTTCTACTATGTGTTCTATATAGTATATGCTAAAAGCATTCTATGTGGATTATTCTAAATTTCTAATTGTATGTGAAATTGTTGAAATAAATAGCTTTGAAGAAATGATCAATAGGCTCCATCCCGTAGTTGGCTAAACAGCTATAGGCGGCTGGAATGACATAACCTCCTAAAGCTGTTTAGCCATAATCGAAAGGTCTGGAGTCGTTTTTTCCATCTTTATTTGTTTGTTTGTAAGTTATTGCACACAAATGATCAATGTAAAATTATAATAAATAACTTGCCATATTCGTAGGTTGTTGAGGTTACTGCTGCAAACTGTCTCCAGAAGCACATCATTGCAACAACGATGCATAAATGGCGCCATCTCCAGACTGATGACATCCTAGTTTCAACGTTGCCTCGAATTAAAGCGGCTGCAATACAGGTAAACAATGCAAATCTTGAATACTTTGGAAACAGAACGCGGGTCAACCCAGATTTCGCTCAGTCCTACTTTAAACGAATTTTAGTTTTCAAAGTTGTAAACAGAACAATACAACAAATTGACTTAAATTAATGACGATTGATATGCATTTCTTGCTGCATTGTATCTTTTTTTTTATCGCCCAACTACTGGCCTCATTTTTACACAAAATCATGGTTCATGCCAAGGAATCATGCAGTCGTTCAAACAGTGTATACATGTATAAATAATAAATATTTTCCCACAGCAGCTCATTTCCATGAAGTTCAGGACACTGAATTACTGACCATGCAGGTCCGCAGGGGTCATTCGGACTTCAGAAAAAAAAAATAGTTGAAGCACTATACAGACTCGTTGCATGACCAAGTGTCATAAAATTAGCATGGTATTTCTGCTAATGTTTAATACGATTACTATCCAGTTGTAGCATTTATCAACGCACAGAACACGACCATTGTACATGATTCCCCATGGTAAGACAGAATGACATCAAGAGTCAAACTGATCACGATCTTATATATATACATAAATACAGTATATACTACAGTATTTAGTTAATGTTCCCTCGACTGTTCTCCAATGGGGGGGTTTTCCCGTCCCAAATTAGATATACTTAGAACAGATCAAGTGCAAACACGTGGGACTAATGCTAAGTTTGAAGGTGATATTTTGTCATCTTGTGCTTGAATTTGCACGTAAGAAAAGATGAATTGCATTTCCAAATTCTTCCTTTTCAAGGACATGTGTAACATTTAGGACTTGGCGCTTAATCAATAATCCCGAATCCATGCATATCATGGGCTAATTCGTCATGATTAATCATTAAAATCATTGTTCATTTGTCGATGAAGGGTGCTATGTAATACATGATAACTATATTAAGCAATATCCAAACAAAAGTTCCCCCTCTGTACTTATATGAAAGTTATTTTGCCGACATCACTAGAATGCCATTAGTGACGTTAGCAAGCAGACAGACATGATAGGCTCAAGTTATCAATAAGCGTTCTTAGAACATCATTTCGTTTATATAAATAAAATAACAATACGAATTATGGGCTCCCACATTATTTAAGTTATTACACGACTTAAAACAACAAACAAATAAACCTTGAAACGAGATCCATTTAGTTTACATGTAATTAGAAGTTGCTCGAAAACAAAGAAACGGTCAAAGAACAGATAAATGTTAAAGCTTCTGGATTTTCCAACTTTTGATTGTATGCAGAAGGTAGCACGTAGCAACGATCTAATTAAAGTGAAAGCAGTTGGAATTACAAAACAACAGCATGTCAAAATGTTCGTATTTTGCAATTTCTGTCATTGTCGACGAAATAATTTTTTTTTTGACATTTCAATGACAAAGGCTACCTACTACCAAGAGTCGCTTAATGTCATCGAGTTATCTATTCTCCTTCAATTGCTCCTATAAATGACTACAAAAGTCACAAAAGCAACAAAACTTAAAAGCAAAACCACAAAAGTCACGATAAAATACATTACTAAAACGTCCAAATTCACTTACAGTAAAGTTCCGAGGTGTGTTGACGTCAATGAAGACAGGGGCAACGCACTGCCACCTTGCAACCCGAGTGAAATTTGGATAGTTTTCATTTAAACGTAAGCTTTCAAAAAATTAACGTTGTTCTTTTTTCAATAAAGATTCTTAAATAAAGGAGTATCGGACAGAGATTTGTGCCTACTTGTCTAACTACACGCGATCCTTAGTCTTTAATTGAATCAAAGTAGGTCAATGAACTTTTTTAATTAAGGGAATAGTTCTACCGTACACGTTAAAAGCCTACAGCCGTGCGTCTTTTTTTCATTCATGCTCACATTTTGAAAATCCATCTACCAATCACTTGACTTACCGAAGTAACACGGTAGTTAACTGTCAAATGCTTTATTTATGTATAGCTATTAACCAGTGCACCGTAGGTGTAATAAAGAATATTGCAATGCATACAATTGACAAGCGCAAGAAATTTGCATAATGCTCCATCATTTAGCAATTAGTCTCAATATACGTATATATATATATGTATATTGTCAAAATAATAAATTTAACGCACAAACGACCGTATTGTTTAATGCAATTTAATGACAGTAATATAATAGGGTAACTGCCATTCCTGTGAAAAAAAAAAGTTTGCAAATATATATGCACGTGTTCGTTTTTTAATTAGCACCTGGTATGTTAAATTGAATTTCTAGATAACGTTCTGTACTAGTCAACTGCATAAATTGCATTTATGCCCCATTTCAAAACACAATCCATCACTGCAAACGAAAGAACATTGGACAAAAGTATACAATCTATAATTAATCCATAATTAAATTACGTGTGACATAAGGGGACAAAATGATGTGATAAAGCACGTGCTATTTTTTGTATAATCACATATAAAAAAGTCTTGAAATGTTGAAATATAATTTGCATGACTTTCTGAGATTAAAAAATACAGATCTAAGCTTTTAGAAATACTTCAATACATATCTCGGTCATTTTTTCAGTGTAGTCGTTATATTCCACTAGTTCATTAATTAAAATTCTGCTTTGTTATTTATTTTTGACGATTTCACGATATATGAAATTTATTCTTAATTAACAAAATATGCAATATTTTTGGGGCGAGTAACAGCTGTATTGAATACAAAAAACTAAAGTTCAGATAAATTTGTATTGTATTTCGGGATAAAAAAATCCAATTTAATTCACAAGATCAAATGTAACGGTTCGTGTAATAGCTTGTATTGTCTTAGGTTTACATAAGTGTAATAAATAATTACTGTAAATTACAGCAGCCCACACGTCAACTTTCAAATTTGAGTCATCCACAATGGCAATGTATTAGTTCGCTATCAGCTCGTGACCACAATCTACCGAAAACAAGCTCAACTTTTGCTGCGGTTGAAATCCAGGTCATGTCAGATTTTTTTTTCATTAACATGCGTATCATTTGAAAAAGAAAGTTCCTTGACACTCAAAAGCAAATGTCTGAACGCTATGTTATACGCCTCTAAAAAAAAAGCAAGTGAAAGTTGGTTAGGCCTAACTCAGTTTTTTTTACAGTTGTGTGGTGATATTTAGACGACAGAAGCCCATTGTATGCTTATACTACTCCCTAATTCCCACATAAGATTAAGAGCAAAACAACAAATACACACATTTGTGCGAGAAAATGGGGACGTTTAAGTTCATTGAAAACAAAGCTTTGGACAAAAAAATAACGAGTATACTGTGTTGACCGTTCTCAAAAGTTGGTTGCCCAGAGCGTTGAAGACAATTTATTCAATTAAAATATCCACAGAATCACGATGGATAACAAACGTGGAATAATTAGTTTCAGTAAATCTGAAATACTGAGGGAAAACAATTGTTCATGAATACGGATAAAAATAGCAAACTGTGATGGCCTACACAATAAATTAAGAAAATTTGCATGCCATTGTCAAAGGGGTTGATTGCATTTTTACTACATGTATGAATAGATTGTAAAACACGCAGTTTTAAACCTTAAAAAAAGATATATCAATTGTAAATTATATAACCGTAAAAAGTACATAAGTCGGTCACCTTACAAGTTTCTTAACTTCACACTTATTGTTTTATTTATAAATAGAATTAGAGGATATATGCATATGCTTTAAGAAAACCGAGAACCAAATCTTAGGTAACTATATGAGCAACACTTAAACGATATATGGTACTAAAGTGGTAATGAGGTGGTATACTAAAGTGACTATGTGTATGTAATGCAATGCGTTCCTTTTATGGTACTTCCTATTTTAACGTAGCATACCTAAAAAAATCCCAAATAAAATCCATAAAATAAATATAATTGCTATCATAAGGTAGCTACTCCATAATTTACTTTAAGTGGAATATCACTTTTTGTTGTGATATTCCAGGTAAGCTATGAGCAAAATATATTGTTTCTCTTTTCTATGAGCAGGAAAAATTAAAAGATTTCAACCAGGAAGCATTTTAAAAATTAAATTTCACAATTTTCTGAACATTGCCATACAGTATCTTATAACAGCGCACGTAATAAAAACGTTCTATTGTTCAGTAATCCTAATATATAAACTGTAGAATTCGGGGAATTCAAGGAATTGACCTGGGCGCAAATGGCGCCAGGTCAAGGGTGAAACTCTCCTGCGTTCT
>JAQGAE010002442.1:0-17832 GCA_034696685.1 Julus scandinavius | reverse complement strand
CACCACCACCATCCTCACCATCAACAACACCATCACCAGCACGGATCCAGTCCGCCGGCCTCCGTCGTCTTTTCCCACGCTTCCATGCTCCATCACGTGCCTCTGGGACCCTTGTACACGCCGGCCTCGCATCCTCCGCCACCCCCAGCCTCCTCCACAAATTCCTCCAAACTGTCCTTTAGTATCTCCAGACTGTTGGGCAACGACGACGACGACGACGACGATGACAAAAGCGAGGAAAAAGCCGAGCCAGGGCTTCATCCTTTCGTCGACGGCCCCATGATCCGAATCCACCTGCCGCCGCACCTCATGGCCGCGTCTCCCCTCGGACCCCACGCTTCCGCCGCCGCGGCCCTACACGCCGGATTCCCCCCAGGATACGATCCCTTGCTCGGTGGCGCCAATGGTACCGTCATTCGGGTGCCGGCCCATCGGCCTCCCCCTTTACCCCTCGGATCCACCTTCTCATGGATGAATAGTCTGAATTCCTCGCAAACGGCCATGGCAACGGCACAGATGATCAAGGAAAGGTTACAAGGTAATAAAAATGCCTTCATTTCTTATAACCTAAATCAAATTATTATTGTACACGAAACCAAATAGCACAAAAGTTGGATTCTCTGTTTATCCCCAAGAAACGTTGGTCAAGTGGTGTTATCGGGAGAATCTATAAATATAGCAAACTTAGAAATGGTCTTGATTAAATCTATACCCTGCAGGGAGTTTTTGTGTATACATTTATACACTTCGAGGATTGGGACCTTTTCATTCGTGTTCATTATACTTAAATCGGTAACTGTGCAGCAAACGGGCACAACTGATGTGACCTATGACAACTATATAAAAGGGCTTTTAAAAACTACGTCTTCAAGGGGTGAGGAGGGTAGTTGTTAGACCCCTGATTCCCATTACCGTTTTTTAAAATTAATAATAAATTATTCACTCCTCGCCATCCGCTGACTTTGGTTATGATTTGTATACTCGATTCTTAGCCGGTGTTAAGGTCCTTAATTGTTTAATGAAAGATATATGCGTGCTAAAAACATCTTTCACGTCGTTTTATCTTTCGGAAAACATCTAATTGAGTCTTAAATAAACCGGTGTTAAGAATTCCCCGAATGTCGATCGAAGCTCCCTTTAATGGGCGATTAAGTTTATAATCAAAATGGCAGTTCGCATAAATATGGTCCATCGTGCAAATTGAGTTGTTAATCCTCAAATCTTTATACCGATGTAGCTTCATTCATTGCTTCTTGAATTCTTTTTCTTGAAAACCAAGATGCTTTAACTTTTCAAAATCCATCTTTTGCACGATGCTGCATGACCTTTGGATTTATGATTCAAATTGTATCCTGTGCCCTTGTAGTTATGAAAACCAATGTCATTAGAAATGACATTGGTTTTCATAACTACAAGGGCACAGGATATATTCTCTGACTATATTTATGCATGACGTTGTAAATTAGATCAAATTATAAGATCATGGGAAATTACATCTTTGTGTAAATTTCCTCAGTGACCTACAGTCCTTAATTGATACAGAAATGTATATCCACACCGCGGTGTGTTGGACCCTAAGGGATGTTTCTCTCCATTGGCGTATATAATTTAACTAATAGCTTCGATGTTATAACGCTATAATATTTCATGTAATAAAGTGTTGATCCCATTTCGTGACACACTTTTGTTCATATTCTGAATACTTGGATGTATATAAAGTGCATATTTTGGTTAGTGTTTATATTGTTTACTCTCCCGTGGTATTAAGATAGGGCAAGTTAGTACATTATATCGATGCATGGAATTTGTGAGGCATGAAGCATACTTTTGAATAATCGATATACTGTGACGTCATACCAGAGCTATTACGCGTAAATTCATTCGTCGTTTATATACGCTGTTATATATCGGCTATTAATTATGTCAGTATTGACCCACACCAATCCTCATTGAGTATTTAAATGCAACATTTAGTAAATGTTTGCTATTATATCAGCGACGACCACCATATATGAAAACAAAATAATTGAAAACTAAAATTTGTAAACTTCCAGAGAATATATTACTCCAATTTGTAATTTCAAATTCTGGTGTTCCCAGTTTTTTGTCATAAGTCTTTGGAGCATGTACTTTTATTATACAGTTACAGGTGTAAACTTACATAATTCATGATATTTGAGAAAACGGTTTTGATCAATGGAAAGCGCATTTTTTAAAATAAAAAAACTATTTCTGTCCACATTGATCAACAATTGATAAACTAGGGATGAAATTATGGCTGGAAAGCCTATAAATTTTAAAGAAAAGTTATAAACTTAATTTAGATAGACGTGACTCATTTTTTCGATTCTCAACTTAGGCTAAGTTCCACCATTGTCTTAAATGGGCATCTTGAAGTAAGTTATTACTCTACTAAAAGCGTGCATGGGAGAGCAGATGTATATTTAGATGTGATAGGGTGTGGTCACCCATGGTCAAGTGCCCTCTTGGGAATTTTCAATGATTTGATCGTGATAAGGGTATATATAGATATATTTATATGGGTGTGGGACAGAGGGGCCCCACAAAAAAAAAACACAATTATAATAAGCTTTTCCAAAATCAAACATCCCTGTTTTGATAACCCTGGACCTTGCAAATGGGAAAAATCATTAAATATGCTTAAATTTGTATCACCTCGAAAATGTCTAGAATTCTACTTGAAAAACTCAATTCCTTAATTGAAATAGTCGTGAATTTTTTTGTCTCCAATTAATTTACTGAACACCCTGGAATTGAAAGAGAAATATGGGGATTGCGAGGATAATAACATTTTTATCCCAAACTGATTTTTTAATTAGTACTTGAAAACAAACAAAATAAGCTTTGAAAGGATTAATTTAATTTTGTCTCACTTTATCGATGTTTTTAATTGCCGCGTTTAATTAATTAATTAATTTAGCCTTATTAAGACGACATTTTTAACCTTATTAAAAACCTGCTAATCAAAAAGTCGTTTAATTTCGATAATGCTCTTATGTAGGTCTATTATTGTAATTTGTCGATTAACAAATGGACAAACGATGTTTTGAAGTGAAAAAAACCAACTGAAATCAATTTTAGTCATATATAAAGTTGTTCTTAATGCCGGAATTTTAGCATGGTCTCTAATTGAATGCAGTATGTATAAAACATTAAATTATTATATGACAAATATCCCGATTAGCAACGAGTCTAAAAGGGGTTTAAATTGCTTCGTTCTAATTAGTATATCGGACATATTTAACGAAATTGCCTTCATTCTGTTATTTTATGGCACGTTTTATACTAAGTGGACTTAACAAAAACAACAAAAATCGATTATTATAAAACTGTAGCCTACTTTTGCCACCTTTTATAGCTCCTATTATACTCGGTTTTAATACACCCCTATATAAAGCGGTGTGTGACGTTCAATTGACAATCTTATTTTATCCCCCTTAATCAATTTAATGTCTTTATGTTGAAAATTTCATCGTGCAATTCATAATAATTTGAATAGACTCTTTCAATTCCATTTTTGTTTTATTTTTAATATTAATTTTATTTACTGATTAATCATCGCTTTTTAATACTGCATCGATATTTATGACCCCTTAATAGGGTCGAGGTATAGTTTATATAATTAATTGAGATCAGAATTAATTTGTCAGAAGCATTCGTTATTGATATCCAAATGTAGCATCCAAAATCCAAAAGTTTGCATTTTGATATTTATTTTTTCAATTTGGTTAAATGCTGGCTTGTTAGTTATCAAAATTGAAGTATATATTTTGGTTTTTTTTACACTTGATTTGTTCATTATTACTTACTTTATTAACATATTTGACATAAACATTAATGCATTGTTTTAAACCTAATATTTCAGAAATTATGGTTTTCTAAACATTTGTTTCCTAAAGGCAATATATATAGTGGACCACTATTCCTAACTTTTTGTGCTAAATTCATAATTTATTGAAGAAGTTTAAAAAAAATTTCTTGAATTTTATCAGTTGTAAATGTAATTTGTTGCTATACTAATTTCTTTTAAAAATTCGTTACTGTAAATATTTGAAAGAAATTAAGTTTTATGTTTCAACTTTTTCTGTTCAAACGACCGCTGTTGCCTTTAAGACAAACAAACAAATTTTAATTTAAAGTTGCCTACTTTTAAAATCTGAAAATATATTTTTGTTAAGTAGTTCCATATGTATACAAATATCATGTTAGAATTAATTTCTTTTAAGCGAAAGTAGTTGCGGGATCCATGAAATATCCAAAGTTTCGTACTAAACTTTTGTTAGTCTATATATACATGAAGTTTAGAGGCCCAAAGACTACTACGGTCATAGATGGCCTAAACAATGTCGAAAATCCGTTAATTGCCAATTTTTAATGATGTTTGCAATCAATCTTATTTCCCTATTAAGTTCATCAGACTAAATCATCCAACATGACGTCTAAAAAACACAATTTAAAAAAAAGCCACGTATTTTTTGTCTTAACAACACTTTTCAATTGATTTTTTATTTTGTTGTTGTATAAAAATATAGTTAGTCTATTCTTAGATTGTTTTCTTCGGCCTGTGGTCCATTGCTATATAGATAAAAGAGCAAGCTCGTATACACTGTTGTATTTGAGGGGGTAAATAGAAATGTAATCAAGCGAGAAAAGTTAATAAATTCTGTCACTCCTATTAAAATTGTCTAGTAGAAAGCCGTTTAGGCCTTAATAGATCCCCGGTGACGTCGTGAGAAGTAGCGTTAAAGATATAACGTTGATTAAAGGCAAGTTGGGTAACTCCGAGGAGACGTAAAGCTAGCCTAATTATTCCCACCTAAAATTCAGCGTACTTTTGCTCTTATTGCTCCCCGTAGTTTCGCATGTTTTTTGATAACTGCAAATACTTTCATTCTCCAGGGTTTCTTATTAAGTTAAACTGGCGAGTGCAAATTGTTCAGTGCCGAGCAAAATACTTTCTAGCTGGATGCAATGACGAAATAAAATTCTCCGCAAAAACGTCTTTATGTTAGCCTGGGATCCACGGGAAACATTCCAGGGAATTGGAGGCTTTTATATATACGTCTTAAGAGCCCTTTTATTCGAGGCAAAATAAAGTGAAAATGGGTGCAGACGTGGATTAACGCCGCACTTATATATAGGGCCTGCTGGAACCGGAGTGATGCCATGGAATTTAGGAATTATACTTTGTTATTTATAGGGGCTTAGCAGCAAAACTAGACAAAACTATGTATGTGAGGGCTACAAAAAGCTCAACATGTTCTATAGATATATGTTCATGGATACGTGAATTATATAATATACCACAATACATATGGAAGCAACTCGAGGCTATCATCGAACCTTCTTATATTGGTAAAATTTTAAAAAGAGCTCCAGAAATTGTAATTAAAATGGTTAATATCATCGAGCAATATTGTAAATATCATATGGAACAAATTGGGGTATGAAATAATAATATGAATTATATTGTATATAATATAATATGTTTGTACAGTAGAACCTGTCTAAAAGCATATACGCTTGGAACAAGTGAAAAATATGCTTTTAGACAGGTTCTATACTGTGCAATATAATTCATGTCATACATATATATAATATAATATGTTAGTATGGTAGAACCTGTCTTAAAAGCATATGCTTGGGACCGATGAAAAATATGCTTTTAGACAGGTTTAAACAGGATCATTTATATACACGGGTCTCAAGTCGGGACGGACACATTTATATGCATTTAGAGAGGTTATTTATTTACACAGAATGCATTTAGACAGGTTCTACTGTACAATATAAGTCATACAATTAATATAACACTATATTGTCACTCGGATTATATTTGGATAGTTCTGATTTTTATTATATATACTGAATGTGGGTTCACAGCATTGAGCTTTTGTATGCATAATGTGTGAGCTTATTCAGATTTCTTAATTTATAATGTCGAATTTCTACATTTGATGTACAGTGCACATGTGTGTTGCATTGTTCCGAGTTGTTGCTTCTTGTACATATAATTAGCGTGTATGAGACCGTTGGTGTTAGTGCGGTGCAAATGTTTTTGCCAGGTCAATTGTTAGCTAATCCGAAATGCTAGTAAAGCATAAACGGCCTTTAATACTTAATAACCCCCATGCCAATTATCCTACGCTACGAACCCATTACACTTAATTAGAGTTTTGCCCCGATCAGCTCGCTTTAAGCTGTCTAATTAATCAGCCTCGGTCTATATAAGTATACATACACATTGCCCCGTGTGTCATTTTTATCTGCTTTAGTTAATGAAAGGATAAAACACACACAACAATATAGTCGCGTGATGATGGTGGACTTGTAAAAGAGTCCCTCGCACTCCTTTTTATCGTTGTTAAATTTCAATGTTTCCCAATATCTTTCATTAATTGACACGCAGCGTGTAATGAAGTTGGCTGGGAAAGCAATGTCCTTCTCATTATTACATTATAAATACAAAAGAGGCTGCTTCTGTGGATTACTCCGACTGATGGCCAATTAAGTAATGCGACCGCACATACGCGATATTACTAATTAACGCTGGTTTCATTTTAAATTCGGTCTCGGCTCCTGTATACATATAAAACATCGTGTTTGTCAAAGTGATTTTCATTATGGATGCTCAACCACGGTTGATTTAAACCACGACGTTACTTAAAATGTAGTCACAAGTGAATATCTACACCGTGAGTCATAAAATCGTAGAACCCGATAAAAAAATCATAACTTCGTGAAAAATACTTCGATTTAAATGAAATTTGGCACTTGCATAGAATAATAGTGTAGGAACAATACAAACTTGTCCCGAACATGCGACAAATTCGGATTTCTTAAAATATTTAAATTTTTTAAAATTACAACTGCATACTTATATGCACTGTGAGTCATAAAAACGTAGAACCCATTAAAAAAATGTTTAACTTGGTGAACTATGCTTCAATTTAAATGAAATTTGGCACTTACATAGAATAATAGTGTAGGAACAACAAAAAAACTTGTCCCGGACATGCGACAAATTTCGGATTTTTTAAAATGTAGTCACAACTGCATCTGCATCTGCACTGTGAGTCATAAAAAAGTAGAACCAGATAAAAAGTCACAACTTGGTGAATTGCGATTCGATTTAAATGAAATTTGGCACTTACATAGAACGATAGTGTAGGAACAATAAAAACGTGTTACGGACATGCGACAAGTTTCGGATTTTTTCATTTTTCAACAAGGCCCGCTCATCGAGCTAGAGAAACGGGTGAATTGCTGCAACTGGAAAAGCCGCAAACCACTGGCCACTAAACAGTCCGGACTCGAATCAGGTGGACTACAACAGTTGAGGAGTTCTCAGGGAAAAGGTTTACAAATCGATGATTAATAAAATCGAAGACTCGAAACTACGAATTAAGAAAACTAGGATTGAACACGACCGGCGTATAATCGATTCGTCAATCAAAGAATGGAGTGTTGGATTCCAGGCTTGTGTAAAGGCCACCGGAGAACATTTTATAATGTGTTTTTGTTCCTAGGTTATTGTTTTATGAAAGTGTAAAATTTCATTTAAATCAAAGTATTTTCACGAAGTTTTGATTTTTTGTTGGGTTCTACTTTTTTATGACTCACACGTAAATAGTGCATGGGCATGATCTCTAATATCTTGCGTTTTATGAATATACATTGTGATTGCTTATATATTTATGCTAATTGAGACATAACTAATGGTTCGATTAAATAGCCAAAACATTTTCGTTAAAGCAACTGTTTCATGCATGCATATACCCATAACAACAACAAAAAACACGTTATACTTTTGCTTAGGTTCGTTTTTTAAAATATCAATCCATTTTTTTCAAATTTTAAGTACTTACTGGTCCATTATTAATGATTTGCGTCGGTTTAAAGCACTCGTACTTGAATGTTTCTCACCCCTCATTTTTTGCCAACGCTTAAGTCAAAAGTAATAATCCGTATATTGATGCTTATTGCCTCTCAGGTGTCATAAAACTGGACACCGTGTATCATCGTTGACCTCGTGGGTGGCTGTAATAGTAATGGGTGATTAATGCGGCATAATTCCCTCGGGTTTTTAGGGGGATAACGATATAAAAAAATGTGCATTATATCCCATCGAGAATTTCGTAATCTCGAAATTGTTTAAATTTTGATTATAACTAATTTTTCTAACTCTTTAAATTCTCTGTAAGGATGATCGAGTATGTTAAGGTAACTTTGGATAAATGGAAGCTTATTAAAGATAAGAGCGTTTCATATTTTCTAAATTTCACTCCTTCACGGCTATTTGTACGAAGTTAAGTTGATTCACTTGTTCGTGATGTCTAAAGTTGAAGAAAAAAAGCGAGGGTCTTTCATATTTATGCCTCGGAAAATGCTGAATAATTTTCCACGAGGGAGTCATTTAAATGAAATGCACGGAGAAGAATTAAATTAATATTCATGGAAATGCACGTAATGGACTCCCTTAATTCGACGTTGTTACATCAAATAGGACGCCTCATTCGCTCTAATGTTTATAGCTAGAATAATGTAACTTAAAATCCACTTGCTTTTTAAGCTGTTCGTGACGACATTCAGCGAATTTCACTCACTTAAAAACATCTAACTAATTTATTTCTCATCATCTTTTCATATTGTTGGAAATTTGTTTCGCTCTCGCAATTTATCCTGGTTTTTGATGAAATTATTCTCAAAATGTAATATCTAAATTACGTATACTTCTGAAAGTGGTTAGTGTTATCATATCGATGCAACACTAAATCTGCAACCAAACTACTGTACATATATTGACGGCATGCCGTCAATATATGTACAGAATTTCTGAAAATGTACATTGTGCTCTGAAGTTAATTCAAAAATATATTTAAAAAAATTTCAAAATGACCGGACTACAGCTTTTGCTAAAATAATAAGTAAAATTATACAAAGCATAGTATAATTTATAATTTGAAGTCATAAAATCTGAGTTCACGAATCCATCTTTCTAATATGTGGTTTAAGTCGGTTTCATAATTTTTTAATTTTATCGATACAAATCTATGAGAATCCATTTCTGTGAATAAGGTTAATCGTCATAAAGGCGAACTTGGACTGAGATGATCTCAGTTTATAACCTGGAAAACCTGGAATTGTCAGGGAAATTGGAAATATCTGGAAAAGTGAGGGAGAAGTCAGGGAAAAATGTATTATTTGGAAAAAGTCAGGAAAATTCAATATGAAAGTTGTTGAACTCTGAAACACTAAGTGGGTTTGCTGGACTGTGGACATCATATGGACAGAATGAGGGTGAAAGTCATTAGACATAATAAAACGTCCACTACTTTTTCAATCTGGAATTTCGTCTATTTCGGCCCTTTTTAAACTTGAAGAATTACCATTTTTCACATTCAATATCTGATTTTCTGTGGTAAAAATGCAATTTTTTTTCCAGTAAAAATACGATTTCTCTCGTCAGTAAAATTGTTTTTTAACCTGGAAAAGTCAGGAAAACGTCAGGGAAGTTTAACATTTTATTTGTGTGGAAACCCTGTATATTTAATTTATACACTCATTGTTTTAGAATTTTAAATCATTTCCCGTTAAAAACTTATAAGCATGTTGAATAAATTCATTAATTCTTGACAGCAAGCTAAATTTTAATTTTATGAAAATTAATTCTATACGATGTTAAAACACGAATAGTTTTAGATAAAAGTGGGATTTTATAAACAAATGTAGTAAAAATAATTTCGAAGCACTTATGAAAAATGGCAGATGTATAAAATTCCCCTTGTCAAAGCATCACTCAATCACTTGTTCATATATACAATGTATATATGAATGTGCCGGTGTCATGTATCTATCCCGTTGTCTTTTGTGTCAACTATCGTGTTTACCAAATTATCTGAAAAACAGATAACTTGTCCCTTATATAGATGAGAAAATCCTTAAGTTTTGTTTAGAAGGTGTATGCTTTTTTTTTGTTGTCATGGGACAGGTGTTTTCCCCCTCTTCGCATGCACATTTCATGTTTGATTTCCGAGATAAATGTTCCTGGGACATCTGTCACTGCATATATACGTACTCACTCACAGTTATTATTATTATAGCGCATATTCACTTCGTTTCATGTTATTCAAATAATATGCATGTTGTATTTTAATCTCAGTTTGTGAGCGTTTTTAAATCTGTGGATTTGCGTTATTTTGGAAATCATCCATCCTTATATTTCGAACTTTAAAATCATAAAAAATGACTTCTTCCACAATAAGGTCCTTATATTTTTAAACATATAATACGCCCTATCCCATTTATAATAAACATTATACACCTTATGCCTTTTAGCGAATGTGGCATATGGTTTGTAAAAGATAGTGGTGTGGCGATGATTTATAAAAGCGTTAATTTCACATTAAAATTAATGCATTTTATATGAAAGCAGATGGCCAAATTATTTAAGCGATGCGTACGCTATAAATACGCATAACATTGACAAAATTACTTTAACGTCATATTATTCTGTATATATGTGGCTTTATACTTACTTAATTTAGAAATGCAAAACTCGTGTCCGTGAATTATGCTAAGCTTGAAATTAATATTAATTTTATTTTATGTACATTCCGAATATACATCTGCTGGGTTCATCATCGTTCTTCACATGTCTTTAAATTTAGAGAATATTATATAGACACCACGTATTTTACTATAACTTATTCAACAGGATGTGAAATACAGTATTTATGTAAACAGGGTGTCCAGTATAGTGTCGAACAGCTTTGAAAGTGAAAATCTCTTTGATTTTTGTATCACCTCGGAAAAATCTGAAAAAAAAACCCAAAATAAAAAATCCTAAAAATGATGTAATTTTTAGTTTCTATAGAAAAAAATGTTACTTTTTGTAAAATTCTGATACATTATCATGCAAGAAGTGGTCCTTGAAAATGTAGTCCAGAAAATGTTCATGAAACTCTGGTGTATTTCTGTACAGTGCAATATGATTCAATGATGATATATTTGTCTAAAGATGATTTTCTTCTCTTTTAGCTTTTGTCAGTTGAATCGATTCCGTTAACTCGTTTTAATTTGTTTAAATTTGTTTTAATTTGTAGTTGCGACGAGGAGAGTGGGTCACCCTTATCAAAATCGGACGCCACCAAAACGAAAGAAACCCAGGACGTCATTCACCCGAATGCAAATCTGTGAACTTGAAAAACGTTTTCATAAACAAAAATATTTGGCATCGGCTGAACGAGCCAGTTTAGCCAAAGCTTTGAAAATGACAGATGCCCAAGTGAAGACATGGTTCCAAAATAGGAGGACCAAATGGAGGTAAGACTAGTTTATCACACACGTACAATTGCATCTATGTAATCGTTTATGAATTACCACTTTGTTGTGGTGCATGATACTCCGGTTTGCCCTATGATGGAATATTGCGCTCATATTTGGAACCCACAGGATGCTTCATATTCAGGATATATAGATGGTCCAGTGTAGGGCAGCCAGATTTGTTAAGGTCAGTTATCGACATTCCGCGAGTGTGACAGAAGTGCTCCACTCTCTAAACGACCACTCTAGGAGTAGACATAATCACTCAAATCCTTTGACCGAGCTATAGACGTGCATAGACAGATGCGCCATCTATCGTTCAAATTGGGAACCATTTAACACGTAGAGTGGTGGACCTTAAAACAGCTATGCAACGTAAACGAGGATGTAGATAGATGCAGTGTAGTAGAAGAATAGTTAGTACTGTAAGGTGATTCTTGCACTACGGTAGCGCCTCCTAACGGAGGATCCGTCTCAAAGGATATGCTACACTTCAGTTCAGTTCAGTTCAGTTCAGAGGGCCGCCATCTTTGTTTTATGTACCGCACACCAGAAAAAGTCAAGTCGATCTGACTCAGTGCGGTGTGCGTGAAGGGCGGAGCTTAAAAAGGAACCAGGGCGTGGCTTCCGCTGAAAAACATCAGTGCGCATGCGCTCGGCCCCAAAACGCACAAAAGTCCGGATAGTGAGAATACGGCATTATAATGGGTTTCGCACGATGTAACACCTTTTAAAAAACATCAACTCGATGTAACCTTCTTTATAGTCATTGACCGTTAAATAAGCGTGTTATTGAGTCAACCTCACGAGTTTTCTGAAAATCGTAACCCGAAGATTAAGATATGACTTATATACCTGTCGAACGTGATCATTAATTCACTTAATCGATATCGTTTCATGTATCCTTGCAAAGTTTGAATACGTTTTAAATTTATTTTTATGTGAGGATAAAGATGTTTGAAACTCACTCCTTGTTTCCCTACATAAACTCATTTTGATACCATCTGAAAAGATGGAGTTTAAGCCCAAATGATGAATCATTATATATAGGAACATTATACAGTCCATTCACGTATATATTAATTGGTTATAATGTAGCTGCGAGATGTGGTGTGAATTATTACTAGGTCATTAAAAAACCTGCTAATAGCAACCAATTATACGATGCATTCGATTTTTGAAAATGCTGCAGTTATATTGCAGTACTGAAACAAGTTGCTTCGGGAACAGTTTTAGCCAAAGTATAATATTGTATATTCCAACATCGATTAAAACAATATTAAGTTTTGGAAAAAAAAAAAAAAAAAAAAAAAAAAAATATGATGCTCTTCATTAGATTACGATTAGCGGTGGCGCCATATATGTGTTTCGCAACAAACTTTGACTTGTTTTTGTTATACCGCGGCCTCCTCATGTAATATACATGTATATACTGTATATTATACTGTATACTATCGCTTACAGGAGGTCCTAACGCTCGCTTCAATAAACGGTGCCTGTAGCAATCGGTTTGCAATTTATTGGATGGTATTACCACTCGGTATTATCATAAAAAAATGTTTAATTTCTTTTATTTCACTCATACATATATATAGTTACGATGCATGAAAAGGCCTTCAGCTTTTTATACTTTCAAAAAACCGAGTAATATAATTATTGCGATGCACGAATGCCGACAGTTTGCAAAACCAAAACGCCAACTTATAATAGTCGTTGTTTTTAGTTTTTTTTTATAATATCTGATATGCAAGTCCTGCAACAATTGTACCTCCCGAGGGCTTCCATCTCCCATTTTAAAGGCATTATGATTAGGCCTATAAAAATATGTTGATGCCTATATACACGTAAAGACTGATATACACGAGGCGGTTGAAAGGGTCTATAAAGCACGTTTGAAAGCGATTGCCATGTTTTTACAAATAAACTTTAATGGGACGGCACTTTTGAAAATAATTGTTTTATGACTTACCAACACGGCAGCTTTGCGTCCCGATGTATATTTCAAAAAGCAAGATGTTCAGATTTCAAAAAAGGTGAACATTGTATACACGATACTTCCTTTACGCATTATTCTCGGAAATTACTCCACCTTTACTTAAATCATTGTGTGGACAAGATATTCATGTTTTTATTCGAGGACAATAGCCATTTTTAAATTCGTGGAAGTCGATGTATTCACCTTTTTTCACCCCTTGATTCACCTTTATGATTACCACTATTAAATTTTGAAAAAATGTTAATTTTTGAAGTTGTCGCGTGTTATTGGCTACGGTTAGTTGTCTTTTCATCTCAGATATGTTTCCATTAGGAATTTTTAGTAACGTTTTAGTACATAAATTAATGAGCGATTTGTAATCCCAGTTGCTTGTATTTAGACAAATTTAAACACGTGTTGCATGTATCATGATATGGTCATTGAAACTATTTTATTATTAACGTCACGATTGTAGTTCCAATTAGAGAAGTCAAAACTGCCCTTTTATGAGCAAAAAACATCGAAATGTTTTAAAATCGGATTATAAACAAAAACGTTATCACGATAAAAAGTTGAAATTTCCATGATCTCCAAGGACCCATAGATAAAGTATAGAAAAAAAAGAGATTAGCAGGTGCCTCACCACTATCTTAACACATCAAACATGGATTTACATTTGTCTAAATACAATTTGAAAACATAACTATCCTGCACCGTGGCACCTGGTTTGATGATAACAAATTGCTAATGTCCAAACACCCCGTTTTATATAGGACTAGGGAAACATAAACCTAATTTTGGCTTTTCGCATCTAATCGTATTTCTTTGATAAATGAGCAACGGTCATCTAAGCAAATTTCGATACATCATTCGAATATTATTACGAATGGTCTTTAAGGGGTCTATTTTCGCTTATGATAAATTTCGGATGTAGTAGGTGGCGGGGGGATATTCGACCTCCACACGTTGGCCACAAAATCAATAGCGAACGTGTGGTTGTATATATGTGTCTCGGGAATTGAAATCGGATTGTTGTTGTTCTAGGACGTCTGTCTTAAAGGCCATCGTTTTCCGTTTGCTGGACATCGAAGCAATATCATATCTTCGGGGTGATTTAATTATTCTCCTCGAATCCTAATGCGCCATTTGTCTCGCTATCAAATTATCGGATAACATGTTCAGTCTAGAGAATGTTTCCGTTAATAACTGGACTATAAGCAATGTATACGGGTGTACGTTTTTTCAATATTCATGATAGCAATCCATCACTCGAGTCGTAAATCTAACGTTTCCAATCTCGCCAATTCGGAAATGGTGTTTCGTTGTTGGGGATCGAATTACCTCGGTTTAGCCAGAGGGTTTTGCTTTCATTGTCAAGTGGACATATGATTTACCTTTTGTTTACGCTCCCCCTCCTTCACACGCGTCATATCTTAACATCGACAATTTCAATCCACTTTAGAGTTCCTACATTTTCAAAAAAAGACCCTAGTTTAGCGAGTGACTGATTAAGCTCGGCCTCCAGGGGGAGACACCTGAAACCGGACTGAACGGGCATCACGCGTCACACGGGCTCCGGTCCACTTCAATTATTGCTTAATTAGACCCAGTTCGGTTCAGCACCCCCCTCTGGTGGCCTTTCGAGCCTTAAACTGCCTGTACAAGGACACCTTCGAGGTGCCTAGACCGCCAGGGGGCGCTCAACCGGAGCTAATATCCTATTCCGGTTCAGCACCCCCTTGTGTGGTGTATATATGAGGGTATAACAATGCGTGAGTCCTTTGTGGAAATACCACGGATGAGGTCCATAACCATTCGATTATGGGCCGCAGCACAATATACAGTAGAACCTGTGGAACCTCTCTAAACGCATAAAATGTGCCAGTGTCGACTTGGAACCCTTGTATAGATGAAACTGTCTAAAAGCATAACCTGTCTATGAGCATATTTTTCACCAGTCCCAAGAGTATTGTTTTAGACAGGTTTACTGTAGAGTTTCAAGGGCCTCTATAGGGGTGCCGCATATAAGTTTATTGAATATTCTAAATCTATACAAACACTGTATATAGAGGGTGTGGAGCAATATTAAAGGAGTGGAAACTGTAATTTTACTTTTCGTCCAGTCGAAAAAAAAAACAATCTAGAAAGTTAATTTCGATTTGTTTTGTTTGAATTTACTCATAAAATGCATAAATTAACCTCTAAAAAAGACAAATTTAATCATAAAACCTTGTTAATTGTCGTCATTTCTATTTTTGAATCCTTTTAGTTTTTAAAATACGAGCTTTTAAAATGTTTTCCCTGTAATTTATATCTTTAAATGACATTAGTTTAACCAATCCCATTGGAGCGTTGTCAAAAATAACATCATTTTATACCTTGTTGTTTATAAACAAAGTAACCTAACACGATTTCCAGTTGCCATAATAGAAATGAAGGTCGCGCTTGAACTCTTTAAGGATATGCTTTATCTCCGGGTCAGGCCATGGACATTGTATATAGTTCTTGCGAGCAATATTCGCATTTACCAGGTTAGATAAATGAAGATTAAATTTTCGTTTGACCCTTATATACGAGGGGCGGTCAAAATGTGTTGCATATTAATTTATTATTCGAAAACCAGATGTCGTACAAAAACTGAAATAGTCATTTTAAAGAGCGGGAAATTTGCCATTTTTCAATGTTGGAACCGAGTTTGTGGACATATTTATCCCAACGTTTGATGAGACCCCTCTCGTTGGCTATGCGGATATTGGCGAACCGCGAGTTTCGCATCATCGTCCGTTTGGAATTTTTGACCACTCGAGTGGCCTTTTAGTGGACCAAAGAGATGGAAGTCGCTCGGTGAAAGGTCTTGGGGGCTGTATGGTGGATGTTTCGATGTTTCCAACCCAAACACGTTGATCTCGTGGTCTGTGTCATGGGCAGAATGGGGATTTCTCTTTTTGTCAGTTACAGTTTGACGTCCTTTCTTAAAGTTTCAACACCACCTCTGTACCGTACTTCGTGAAACACATTTGTCACCGTAAACTCCTACCATTTCACTATAAATTTCACTCGGTTTCATGCCTTACAATATTGAAAAACGAATTACACTTCGTTGTTCCTCTCGCGTGAACACTTTCGAGTGAGGAGCCATTTTGTTTTTGATTCTTTGTTGGAAATTCGGCATGAATTGCGGCGACATGAAGTGATCTAAAACCGAAATTTCCTGCTCTTAAAAATGGCTATTTCAGTTTTTTTGTACGACATCTGGTTTTCGAATAATAAACGAATATGCAAGACTTTTTGACCGCCCCTCGTATAACGTGTCCTGTTTCTCCTCTCAATATCCCTTGTGGGGATGTTTTTCAAAAGATGAATTTTGCCGTTTCTACCTGTATTTCACCCCTTTCGCATCGTGTATATTTCCAAGTATATTTAATGATTGGTTTTAAGTACTCGCAATAAACCGCATTGTGGTCATCTCAGTTGCAACATTTTTATTTCACTTTATCGTGGTATTTAAGCGTGTAATTTTTGCTCTCGGATTTGTTTGTTCGCGGCAGTTGAACCGCTTGGCAAAAACGAAAAAAATATATATAACGTAATTAAAGATTTTATATTTTTAAGGTCTTAAATTACAGGGACAACCATTTTCATGTGGCATTTCAACATCAAACTAAAACGATAATTAAGGTGGTTAGAGGGGGACGGTGCAATCACGAAAGTTAAAAAAAAAACTTATTACAGAGACAGGATTTTCCTCGCGAGTTTTTCTAAATACGAGTATGGACCCTTGCATATGTCCAACAAAACTATCTTATTAAGTTCAAAAGTTGTCTTTGACCTATGCGTGATGCTGATGATGAGCGTCTCCCTAAATACGAATGAAGAGAAATTGAAATTATGGGGATGTTGATAGCAATTCTTTTTCAGTCTAGATCGTTTCGTATAAAACAGACTTGCGTGTGTGGATATTACACATTCTTAACTAATAACGAGGATGGGAGAGTCCTTTAATTCCTCAGTCTCAATGACACGGGTGAAATGATTTCATCCAGGTGGCAGACAAAGGTGGCGCTGCTGCGTTTTATTGCCATGTAGAACAATTCTTGGGATTTACTAATTGTAGACATCTGACAACTACACCACCTTGCGCAAGACCGTAGCAAAATTCCTCGCAGTGGCGAAGGAAAGGCAGGCTATATACAATATAATAACGTATAATGTGGGGGATGAAATATTATATAAGAATGTATCCATTCGACCAAAAGATATATGAGGGGCCCTTTGTAGTTGTCCAGGTTGTAAACCCAGCATGATGATCTGTGCTCCAAATTCAAACAAACCTTTTGCATCTTATACATATAATGTCTCCAAATTAAAGTGCTAAGTTTATACTCAAGATAATGTAATGGTTACTCCTGTTTGGAACCCTCACAGGGTGGTTCGTATTCAGGATATAGAGATGGTCCAGTGTAGGGCAGCCAGATTTGTTAAGGGCAGTTACCCAACATTCCGCGAGTGTG
>JAQGAE010002441.1:0-17834 GCA_034696685.1 Julus scandinavius | reverse complement strand
AAATAAATTTTGGAGCATGTATTGCGTTCCAAATAACGTTTTTAGTGTTCCCTTACTTGAAAATGACTTACAGTGTATAATTCTTCATAAATGGCTGATCAGTGTTCTTGTTATATACTATATGTGGTCGTTTGAACGGTTTTGGAGCCCTGTATATATATTGATCAGTTTTCATTATTTTCGAAATTGCGAGAGCCTCGGTTGTCGTCAGCTGTGCGAATCCAATATTGGTGGTTTTGTCGATGTACGGCCCCAATGTGGCGTTAATAACAATATTTCTGATTTATCCGCTTTGATCTTCTGGCCATAAAGCGATTCCTTCTTAAATATGGGATCTTTTAATAAGCGTTCGGATCGATATTTGTACACGGACAGAATCCAATTTATGTTTTATTTTTTGTTTTGTTGCTGTCTAGCTTTTATTTGTGCATTACCAATGGATGTCTTCTTCTTCGTTGAGGGGGCCATACATCTATTTTTGACATTAGCAAAAGGGGGATTTGCGAATCTTTCTCCCCTTATATATATATTTTGATGAATAGTTTTTCATATCTTGCCAGATATGTCTTATGTCTTCTATCCGGCTTTATTGCTATCCATCGGTTCCACATCCATGCCTGCTCGCAATGGCTGTCGGTCATAAATTCATATGTTTTATACAGCTGCTGAAGCTTGCCTAAAGTTTGCTGTCCAACTATGTAGCTTGGAAATCCATTTTCCCCTTGCACATAGTTGCCATTTTGACTTCGGAAGTGGTGGTACGTGGCGCCATCACGGATTGCTCTGTAAATTTCAAATTTTAGGCAAAATATCGATAATAGGAACAATGTTCGTTGTCCTAGGAATTGTTATTGTGCCGTACGACTTAAACGTATTGTCAAATCAGTGCAAGTCTTGACATTGTATATGTCAAGATGTCAGACTACTGTTCATTGGAGTCACTACTATACCTCTATAGACAATACTTAGTTTTTGTAGGAAAAACATGAATGACTAATATTTGGAAAATTGCCAATTGATTTTTTATTTCGCAATTAAATCGAAACTAAATTTTGTTTATATATCTGATAGAGGAAGCCCACTTTTACTGTCTTCTGTGAATGTTTTCAAGTGCTTTCACACTTGATAAAATGTAGACCCTTCTTGACTTGAACTTTTTAACTTACATAGTGAGTCTGGCTCCTTGCACATGTACTAGAAAAAAATTCAATATAATATGTATTGGACTATCTCATCACGATTTTATAGCGTTCGGAATCCTTACATGCGATCTATTTCATGCATTTAAAATTTCGTGTGGAGACATGGTGTCGGTGTCGTGATATACTCATGTCCATCAGAATACACATGACAGCCAAACTGAATAGGATCATCCATCATAAGTGGCAGCCTATACAACCGACCACTTGTCGCTCTGACAAATTCTGGCTTTGGGAAAAGTCTGTTTAATTCATTGAACTAGTTTTTTGTTTTTTTTCATGCGATCAATTTCTTTGTCATTTTTGAACTTAATTAGGTTTTAGTTAGTCTAGGCAAATGATGCTGAAATTCCTCATTTAATTGAGTCGCATGTTTGCCCGTTGTTTCTCACGGATTCACCATTCAGGTCTCGCACCAGAAACAGATTGCAATTTGCTGCATTTTTAAAGTGGTTTTAGAGGTTATGTCGTGCTATGTGTGAGCGATAACTGACTGATAACTGACTGATAAGACGGATGGTCTGGTTGAAACGTGTTAACGATTTTGTGCTATTTATCATATCGTGTTACTGTTGCAATGAGAGTATACACATACGTAAACCAATAACTCCCTCATTTTTCAAGCATAATCTTCAGGTTATATTAATGAGATTGTTGTGAATTTTACTGGAATTTTGGTATTAGGAATAATGAGATTTGTGTTTTGTTTACAGGAATTTTGTAATTTCTTTTATACATTTTTGATAAATGTTTTAATCTACGTATATGAACAAAATGGATGCAATTCTCCTAATTATTTAGCATGTTGCTTTAGTTTGTTATTGACGAAGTTGAGCTTTTGGTTTGTCAAATTGTTGATATTTTCAGCTGAATACATTACAATTTCAAAGGTTTTACATTTATTTGAAATTAGTTTTTATGCATACGTTTCTTGCAATTTATTCAGACTATTATACTGAGAATTTGCTTTTACATTTTTTTACTTTTGCAGGTTTTTATTTTCAAATTTTGGGGAATATTTAAAAATTCATTATTAGCGAAGTTTCACATTACTGTTCAGTTTTATGTATTAAACGAGAAGATTATGAGATGATATCAATAAAAAATGTCAAGAATGTTTTTCAAAATTTGTTAGTTATAAAGTGAGTATTTCTACTTTTATTTTTTCATTAAAACTTATTTTTTCAGCTGGGTTATTCATTTTTTATTAAAATTATCGTCCGCCATATTGCACTCCCGAGCTACTTTTTTCACCATAATTGCATTTTTTTTTCTAATACTCGAAGACTTAGATGAAATAAATTGTAGGGAACAGGTCTGTGCTTAATCTAAGATGCCAAGACCCGGCATGCCTCTCCCCTCCAATATATAAATCGTCATCATTTTCAATATTAATATTCGGTCGTCGTTTTGGGCTCTATCCATTGTGAAGCTGTCACATATCCGAGATGTGCCCAAGCATCGCTAGTGACTCGTTGTCTAACCAATGTCTCCTCATTTTTATATACCGTGTCAATATAAGCGACCCTCCTCCACGTCTACTCGAGCATAAATCACAAATTTTCATACGCGTCGCTTTACATATTTCATAAAATATTCATATTTTTCGCTCGAAAACCCCGCAATCCGACTTTAATAGGCTTCTCCAGAGCAGGCAGCCGAAAAACGTTGCCAACGGACTCCAGATCGGAATCTTGGAGGTGAAATATGGACTGCCTTTTATGAATAAGCTACGGTCAAATGGTACTTCAGACTATATTTATACGCTCTGAGGAAATGCTATGTTCTATTGCTTCTGCACAGATCGATCTCTCCTTTTATGGAAGGAAACAAAAATTGTGCTCAAACGAGAGCACATAACTGGACTCATGTTTTTAGAGCTCAACTTTCAGATGCAAAAGTCAAATTTGTGGTGCTTGCTTATTTAAAGAGCATTTCAATAGGAAGTCGAGCATTTGGATCCATCTGAAGTAAATGCAAAACTAACTGTATTCAGGGATGAAATTTAAAAGAAGTAAAAATATGGTAGATTGTGCTGAATTTTCCCAGGAAAAATACCATATGTGCATGTTGTTCATATATAAGTAACTTTTGAAACTTTTGAGTCCAATAAATAAGGCTTCAGATTGGATTCTCACAAATCAGCTTCACTTATAATATTACATTCGCAGCCTGCGTAGTGACTCATGTCTGAATTTAATTATCATATACCATTAAGCAAAACAACTTTTGAAATTGAATCGTTTCTCGATCAAATAAAATTCTCATAAATCACACCCACATTGGCATGCATATGTTTATGGGTTCTGCAATGGTTCTGCCCTCATGTTTCCCATATAGCATTTCTCAGAAAATTTTCTGTATAGTGAACTATGAAATGCTTGTATATGTTATCGAGTTAAAATATTTTCAAAAGAATATAGACATCTGTGTATGTGTTTATCCGGTGTTATCATCTTATCTTCAGTTCTCAGGAATTCAGCATTGAATTCAGTAGTCAAGGACTGCTTGTATACATGTCATCAACATCCTTATGTAAAACAATGGTTGGGCAAGAGCGTTAAATTTATAAATGGTAATAAGTTATAAACATATCATTATTGATATTTCATTGACAGGTGAAGACTTATTCCTGAGTTGCATTTTGTTCAATGTTTTAAATCTGAACCTGTCTAAATGCATATTTTACACCAGTCCCAAGCGTATGTATTTAGACAGGTTCTACTGTATTAGTTGAAATAGCCACATGTTCTGAATCTGTTCATATATTGGTGCGATGATCGTTAATGAAGTTAGTTTATTAACAATTGTAATTTTACCTTATGCAAATCGGCATTATCTGGGGTTTTTTTTACAAACTTTTCTTGATTTCAATGACTTGATAGGAAGCCTCTCCTTCAGAATTTTAGGGGATGTGACAATTTAAGCTCCTTGTTCAATGTGTAGCTAGGTTGTAGTGTGCCATGAGTTGAAGAAGGTTGATAGACACACTACTGTATATGATTTTACTTTTAATGCGATTACCACTAAGCTAATTAGTAGAGATAAACAAATGTATACACTGCAAATTCATTTTAGATAACGCTGTATTCCTTTATGAGTCCTTATTTTTTGTGCACTTTATTTCATCTGATGGATGAAATTATTAAAGCAGTATATATATCGAATAGTTTTATCCCCATCTTTTTCTGTCATGATTCAGACGTTGGCGGTCAGTGGTCAATCCATCTTGAATCCTCTCAGATTTTGTTGCTTTTTCGGGACGATTGATCGCCATTCGCCCTTTTTCTGATGCTGAAAGATAAGAGAGAAAATTGGATCGGATAACATATCCCATGTATAATTAATATGCTGTACGCATAATTACCCCCTCCTGCTTCACCCCTCCCCCTACTACCCAATGTCGCTTTCTTACTACGAATACGCAGACACGCGTTGCCTGGCAACCTTATTTTGAACCCGGGGTTTTAGCACGGTAAAAGGGGGCCGCCTGTATATGTTTATGTGCGTATATGGATTAACAAAATGGCTTCCATCCGTTTGGTCGATGTCTTCTTGCATTTTATGAGAAAAACCACCGAGCTTCCATTGAAATTGAAGGGATGTGCTTTGGAAACGCTCATTGTTCGTGGTTGGGGTACCTGGTAATCGAAATATCAATTTGTGGGGGGAAATGGGGGAAGGAGGAGGGGGGCCTCGCCATAATGGGGTGAACTGGGGGGCCGGAAAGCGCCCCCTGGCTGTTGGTGTACGCCTACCGAATACAAAAAAAAAATGCGCTAAATAAATAAAGAGATGTTTCCATGTTCAGGTGCAACATCGCGTTTTATCTGGAACAATTTCGTGTTGTAATGTAATGTTTATTTGCGGGCTCCCAGGGCTTTGCGGAGAGATTGTTTGTTTTATCAAATTATGCCCATAATTATTTATGCCTTTCGTGGCTAATTTAAAGCTCGAGAGCGAGGAAAAACACTGGCGAGAGATGGTGTTTTGGAAAACGGTTTTGAAATAACAGCTTCTGTAAAAATTCTGCAGCGTGGAATAAAGTGCGGTGCCTGCATGACATCGTAATTCATGTGAAATTTACAGGACCCAATGCTGCTGTTTCACATAAATTTAACGAATAAAAACGTGAAATTGCGATGTACACGTATGTGGAGAAAGTGAGGCATGTACTGGTTTACATAAGTTCAGAGAGTCCTAAATGCTGACATGTATCTTTATAGTGAGAGTTTTTACTGAATTATTTTGATTACTTTTGATGTCAGTTTAAAAATTACCTAACTTGTAAGGCGTAATAATACGTAATGAGAAGATGCTTTTACTTCTTTTAAAACGGTGGGCCTCAAATTGGACCAATAGGAGCTAGCGTGCTACTCTGCAATTAACAGATATTCTCTGTGTATAAGGCACAGAGGTTTTCGTGAATGTCTATATACTTTACAGTGTAACCATCTTGGGGCAGAATATTGCTTACTTGTATGTGCATTTTCTACGTACATGTAGATTGTTTGTAGATGTATGGTGAAGCTTGCATAACTCGACATTCGACACATGATGGCGCTTCAAGCACACAAAATGTCCGATCAAACTAGGGCTCTCTGGGTAGTATTACAATTATAATTTGTACGTTTTGCAGTGTTTAATGAAGCAAAGGGGTTCATTTAAAAGAAAGGATGTCTATGCATTGTTCAAAAGAAACTGTAAACAGAAATTTGAATTAAATGTTTAATATAATTGTGTTCGTAAATCCGTACTTGCTGTATTTTTTTAGAATATAAATGCAGTGGTACCCAATTTTTGAAATGTTTCTGAATGCTTTTGAAGATGGTTTACATGTTTTTAACCCGTTATTTGCATGGGAAATGGGAATCCTGGGCCCCATTCCCTTTGTAAGATTCTTTCCCAGCACCGCTATGGGTTCAACTTGAGAAAAATGAACGCCCATCCCTACAAAATCTGTAGGCTGTTGGAATATATGATGGATTTCCTCATTGACCTATCTATTTGCGCATAAATTATGTGCTCACGTCGAATTTGTCTATTCAGATGATGGGTTTTGATTCGCTGATTTTGGCAATGGGTTGCTGCATGCGTGCTTGCCATATGGCTTCACAATGACAACTGAATGTTCACATCTATTCATCTCTATCCGTTTTTTTTCCAATTCAAAACCGAGCGTGGGCTCTTCTTCCCAAAAAATAATGCTAGTTCTTCTTGCTTTCGTGTTGTATACAACCCATAGAATTTAGATTGTTCGTCAGCTATACAAAATAGAAGAAACCACACCCACCGATTTCGAGGGTATGGGTGTTTCGTATGGATACGAAACCGTTTTTTTTTATTCTCAAACTTCAGAGTTCCTTGCACTTCTTTTTTATATTTTGCGTTTGTTTTTTATCATTGAAGCCTTTAGATCGAGGAAGAACATGGTTTTCATATTAAATTACATCGATCATTGTGATACAAGGTATACATCGTGTCAGAAGGGAAATTATAGTGTTGCAGGAAACAGGTATTGCAATGTAATAGGATTGAATTGGTGTAAAAAAGTTAATGAAATGATGGCGATCCATATACGCAGCACGCAAAAATCAAACTACCATCACTGAGTTTTTAACACATTGGCCGGCAGATGGTGCTAATGATAAATTTTACAGAGCCATCTATACAGCTGCTAGATCCTGCAGCATGCTATACTGCTGAAAAGCACGCTCGTAGCGCCACCTGAGTTTTGTCATGATTCAATTCTTGACAGGAACGATGTTGTTTTGACATTTGACCTATGTAAACATTTCTGGACTGGCCTATTGAACTTCTGTGGTAGTGGTTCATATTTAGATATACTAAGAAAACACATTATTTAGAATTTATGTGATATTGATTTATGGGATAATTTGACTATAAAATATATCAATGGTTATAACTGAACTTTAAAGAGTTTAATTAGTTCAAATAAATAGGCGATTAAAGATAATTATCTAATAAATCACTTTTTGTGTGGAAACGTATTTGCAGAGATTAAAAATTGTTTTGCAACTTTTAAATATACTGTACTGTGTTGTAACCATCATGCATGCATTTGATGTCGTTATATGCTTTTATAGGGAACTACAATCATGATGACATTCTTTTGTCTAAAAAACGTCTAACTGGACATTGTCCAGTTGGCTATTTTTCACTCGATTGTTAGTATGACGTCCATCTCCGGTCGTCGAGAAAGATTTATCACTGCTAGACATTCTTAAAAGTCCTCATCTGACCTGATCAAATACTCGTGTTTTCCGCCCGTTTCTCACCCCCCTTATTCTCTTGTAGCGGTCGATGGGAGTCTTAAGTACCCCTTGTGACATTGGTGTCCTAGCCTGGTCTTAAGAGGAGCTGTCGTGACCGACATATTAAACACCGCTGAACCTTATATGAGAAGAAGAAAAAACCGCACTCTTGGTTGCATAACCCCCATCGTGATGAGGAAAAGTGCCACCAGCGTGAAATCCACGTCTTACGCTTTTGATATAAAACCTAGAGGACACTTAAGAGGTGACATCTTTTTTGTGTGTGTAAGCCATTGCTTAGTATAGCGTGGCCTACTCTAGGCGACATTTCTAGCATATTGTCTTTGTCTGAATTCGGTGGAGGAGTGAGTCCAACCCGAAAAACACATAAAAAATGGGTTATTTATGTGTTTATCAAAGGTGGGCTTCTGGGAAGGCTCATTTATTTGTGTCCGCACATTTGCAGTTGAGTGAAGGCTTTCTAAGAAGAGTACGAAGGGGGGGAGCGGTGAGACCGATTACAGTTTCAAAATTATTTTCATTCTCCCTGCCCCTAAGTTGCATGTGCTAGCTCTAAGTCCCAAAAGCTGCATATTTTGTTGGGGTTTTGAAGTCCAAAATGCGTGTTGTGAGCGAAATTATGGCTTCCACATGGGGGGAAATTTTGTTTTTCCTGTATTTTATGAAGTCGACTTTTCTGTATACCAGTGAAAGGAGTGTTTCCATGTTTTCTATAGTTGCATTTTTGAGTTAAGAGTTAAGAAATTCCACGAACATGACGCATTAGACGTTATTTAAAATACGTCTCGTGCATTTTTTGTGCTTTGTTTAATGGTAGGTACAAAGTCTCCCCTAGTAAACATTGTAGCCACTAACTTGGTTAGTGTTGGTTTAGCACATAGTTAGATCCAATAACTGGTTTTATGTTATAGAACAACTGGCAGAAAAACCCATCAGGTTGAATGTTACCTCTTGATGGAAAATTTTCGATTTGGGTGGGGGTGGTACAACGGCTACAAAGCCCCAATATTTCAATCCCATAATTTGCCATAATTTTTGGAACGACATATAACGCATAATGCGATTTAGGGGACGAGGTGAGAGGGGGCTTGGGGGAGCCACTTATTGTTCCAGTCAGTTTACGTCAAAAACCCCAAAATCAAATTACGACTTCTATAGAAATTTGCTGTGCATAATTGATAATTTCGTCTAATTTCGCTTCACTTTTGCCTTAAACTATACAATTTGGCGTTCATGCACGTACGGAATATACGTGACTCGATTTCCACATTTAAGGGGGGCATAAGGGTCGACAGAATGTGCCGAATTTTAAACACAATTTCCTATTGATTTTTGCCAAAAACTCGTGATTTACTGTCAGTTATGCTAATCTGCGTGCACTGACTTAATATCCGTACAGTGTGAATAATCATTTTTCCGCGATTTCCAACATGGCGGCCTAGATGGCGAATTCGATTTTTTTTTCTCTCCATTCTTCTTGTTTTTGTTGGCAGCCCATTGTCAAGAGTGACCCGATAAGCTATACAGACTGATTGATTACTCGAGGGGGCGCTAAGGGGCTCCCACATACGTCATTGGTCCTTTTTGGTACAAACACACATACACAGTATCAGTAACGTGATAGGATCTGCGAAGGGGACCATTGAAAGTCATCCACTCTGACCCCCTTTTGGTCAGCCTTTGTGACTAAAATTCCCTGAAAAAGCAGAAATGGAGGGTCCTACACACTCGCTTTTATAACCAAAACGAAATAATAGGTAACGGTAAAGACGGTGTCAGAGTGGCACGCTTTGAAAACATTTTGGGGAACAAGATGGCGGTCACCAGGCCCTGTGCTTTGTTGGCTAAAAAGTTAGGGAAGAAGTTTCGTGTAAGGGTGGATTATGAACGTGTGTTTGTAGTCAAGGTTGTATGTTGGTATATAGGGGGGAATGGGGTGGTCTCTTTATGGCTACGTTGACCAATGGTCATTCGTCCATGTCACTTTCTAGATTCTTTTATTCGGTGAAATCCAGGTGAGACCAAAAAGCAATTCTGGAAGACTGACGTTGAAAAAGGCCTTGGGATGGATTGCCCTGCGGGGTAGTGATTGCCTTTGAAAACTCTTTGGTTGAAGTAAAAGTAACCCGAGTGATTTCTCTGCTTTCTTGAACTTTTTTATGTCTGGTTACTTGGCTTTCAAAGTGCACTTTAAAATAATAATAGTTTATTGTAAAATCATACCTTTGATGTCATTCATGAGTAGGAACTAGTCAAAACTAAAAATTCTAATACACATCTAAAATAAGTTCAGTAGCATCTCTGAACAGAATTGAGAAATAAAATTTGATAAATTACTACTTGAATCCATCCATTCATTTGGAATACATGTATTTTGCTCCCCCTCAAACCGAATGAAATGTACTGTATCGTCAAATTTGGAAATTGATTTATCTTCATTTCGAGTAAATGCGAATTGTAGACCTATAGCTGTCCATGGTTTTAGAAGGCAATGTAAAAAAAAGTAGACGTATGGCTTCGTATTAGGAAAATCTTGATAGATATTGCACATTTAAGAGGTTAAATCGACTTGTGGGATTTAGGGGTAAAGGGGTTAAACGGTCACGCCAATTTGCGAGCATTTTATTGATCTCCATCTATCATTTAGAGTTGATCTGACTGACTGGAAAGCTAGTTGTGCAGTTTTTCCTGCAAATAAAGACAAACATTTCATGAATATCTAACATTCTAAAGTGAAGTGTTGCAAAACTTAATGTTAAAATAAGCATATGCTCATTTGATAAAACATGAGTATTTTGAAGTTTTTTACCATTGTGAACATAATGACTATACTGTACATAATGTCATGAAATTTGTTTAACACTCCATGGGGCAACCCGATTACAGGCGTCATTAATTCATTTCTCATTTAAGCTACAAACTACTTTTTTGCCTAAATTTCTTCAGTTTTTTTGCATGTGCCCTTCTTGGCAATGTTCTTTGTTAGATTCTATATCCTACGCTCTCTATGTGCTTCCTTCCTTCCTGTTTCCCCATAGTCGGTCCGCCATCTTTGTTCTCCCAAATCCATCATTGAACAGCAGCAGCAGCCACTAGTGACTCATACATGCAACTCCGTTCTAATCCACGACTTTAGCACACAAAGCCGCACGTCAATTGCATCCGAATTTCCTCTTTGCTCCATTATTTCCCCTCAAAATTACCAAAAATGAGTTTGTTGTTAAGAGCTGATAATATTGGATGCTTTGTCCGGCTGAAGCCTTATTATTCCGCGTTTCTGGCTCTGGCACTGATGACGATTAATACGAAAATTTGGCAAAAAGCTGTTTTTTTTCTTTTCAATTTGTCCCTCTCTCCCCCACGGATTTTCAATGTCCCCCAATCTCGCATATTCGTTATCCTCACGCCATCTTATTTGGGCATTTTGGGGTGCTTAATAAACTGTTGACCGGTCATCATTATAGTACGCATCTTTTTGCGGGACACATGGATTATAATTGGAAAATGAGCCCTGGCTTTGGCCATTTCCATATACACCCAGGTGCATGCACCCTGTATGTAATTGAAGTACGTGGACTTTGTGAAATCCGAACTTTTGTGTATTTAATTGAGGGAGATGAAACCGCTAGGTGGCGCTCGGACTACTTTGTGCGCGGTCGAGGGAGTTAGGGTAAGGAGCAATGTAAAATAAATCCAACCTGTGTACTGCGGCCAATCCAAATAAATATTCCACCAGGTGTACGGCAGAACTTTGCTGCGGAAACATTCTTTAGCTTTTTCATTTCTCAAAGGGAAATTTTATGAATTTATAATATACCAAAACTAGGTTTTATAAAACAACGGAAATTTCTCCTTTAATATGTCACTGAAATGGAGATTTTACCATCAATTGCCTAGTACAGACCAGAGCAAACACGAAACAGAAACAGGGTGTCTGCAAACCAATTTGTAGAAACATGGTTTCATGAACGTATATGTCGATGAACACGTTTGTCCAAATATAGTGTACACATCAAAAAAAGCATTGCGAAACGGAGGAAATATGTACTGGAAATACGATTTTTTGGGCACAATGTTTGCTGAAACCATTGGACAGAAAACATGTTTCCGAAACTTGTATCGTAAACATGTTTCGGAAACCCTGATTCAAGTTCGTGTTTGCCTGGTCTGTACTAGGCATTACATTATCTTTGTAACTACCATTTTTACTGAAATTTGGGGTTGTGTTTCAGGAAACACAGACTAACTGCGTGTAGTCACGGAAAGGATTTCAACCTAGTTGAAAACCGAGGCTATGTATAGTGAGCCCATGCATACATATAGATTTCAACCGGTTAAATTTGGATAGAAGTGGTTTTCAGCTACATAGAAAATCTATTCAGTCCAGAGTGATTACATAGTCACAAGCATTTACACTCATTTTCTAGTTTGAATCAGTTGAATCTCATCTATATAGGCCTCAAACGAATTCCTGATCACCCTCCACATGAATAGATTTCCAATTTTCGTGGATTTTTATCATTGAAATTTCAAACCATCAATGTCTGTGGTAGGTTTTTTAGACCTCGATACACACAGTTTAGTATTTAGACCAGAACTTTCTGCAACACTGCATTTTTTTTTTACATGGCCTCTAGCCGTTTCTTAAATTTACTGGTGTTTTTTTAGTGTATGGCCCAGTGGGTAAACCAAGCAACCCAGCGGGTTACCATGTTGGGAATTCTGAAAGACTCCTATCTCGTAGCTTCTTCTTGAGATTTTCCCCCCATTTTCAGTCGATTACAACGTACTTTTCCCCTACGGTTGACTCGTTACATGACGTTTTGCGCGAAAACTAAGTTCACGTTGATTTTGTCGTCCAGACGCTGTGTGTATCCCCCTGCTGATTGCATTTTAAAGCATTTTTACCCAAACTCTTACATTATGTGGAGCTAGGCGGACATGAAAGAAAATTAACTCCGCTATTCATCAAGCGTAACGGGTTGCGCCAAACGTCGATTAAAACACGCTTAAAGGGCCTGCTTGAGGTAATTAACGAACGAAATAACTGCTGTTACAACCAAATACCTTCCCAAAACGTAGTTTACTTTCAATGGAGACTTAAAGCAATTCGTTATGCTTACAGCTGTTCGACTTGTTTCAAAAATTACTTAGTTGAAATGACATTTTGAGTTATTCGCATACTCGTTTATTTAAAAAAAAATGTATACTAGGTATATATGGGGTAAAATATTTTTCTTGAGAGGCTTGAGAGGAAAGAATTATTTTAGTTGGAAATTGAAACTTTGAAATATTAAGTTATGAACAATTAGGCGTGGTCAAGTTGTGGATGAAATACAAAACTAAATTCTTGAAAGCCACAACAATTTTACAATTGGATTTTGCACGTTTGAAAACAGATTTGGATAGAATGTGCACAAGTTATGTTCAATCGTGGCGCATGCGCACATGCACATTTCAACCGATTTAATGCAAATCAGTTTTATACTAGGACGAAATCCATTTCGTGACTTTGGCTATGTGGTTTTTTATCAACTTTTTTTTTTAATGCTGTTAATTTCAGTGTGAATGCCTACCTGGAAATCTGTCGTCCCTAACCAGTTTTAACCGTCGATTAGGTTAATCGGAGGTTTATACAACCCTTACGCAGTAGTGCATGCAGGGAAGGTTTTTGTAATCATAATTATGTACAACGACCACCTGTCTCTGTAATCGTGCGTGCAAACCAGATCTCAGTGGGGTCACTTTCACTTTTCACGTTAATTGAGATGTTAATGAACGTCTCGTTGACCAAAAGCCTGTTTTGTTTGATATCGTTGTTGTTATGACTGCATTATTTACGGGGCATTGTTATGGTTATCGCGTCTGCGTGTTCTGTTCTTGTACTGGATTAATATTTAGGTCTTGACTATTTTATGGCTTTTTAGGCATTTTTTACGAGGACACAACTCATATTCGTGTAACAGTTCAATAGGAAACGTGATCAACGTTTTTTATATCTGGACTAGTTACCTCAGCGTGCACACATGTGATTGACCGGAAAATTTGCAACTATTCCAAAGAAGCTATGCGAATTAGTTGTTTTTTCCCCCAAAAGAATTTATCGTATTTTTCGTATTATCGTATAAATTCCTTACGAATTTATCGTAAAGAATTCCTCGGAGAGCAGGTGATTTTTCTTTATTTAATTTTTAAAAAATTGAGAAAAAATCTCTCAAAAAACAGACAATTCTGGTTCTTTTTTCAGTGTCGTGCAAATTTGAAGTCCCATTTTGTGTGCTTTGAGTTGAAAAACACTAGTGTTGTTTTGAAAAATGTACGTTTGTATATAAGCGTATTTTTGATCATAGCGCCACCTAACGCTTTACGTGCCAAATTACATCACGTTTTAAAGATAAATATATTTTCCCAATGCTTGAATATGGTTTAATGCAGCTAATTATAACATTCTGCATTTTGTAATTACCTAACCACGACAACATTTACACAATTTGCCTAAATTTTCCAAATTTACCGACAGCGCGCTCCCTCTGGCGGTTGACGTCACTCTCATATTATCATTAGCATTACAACGTATCAGTCTCTCGGGGTGGGGAGTAATTTTGTACAAATGCTTTGAATTGTCACATTTGAATGGAGTGAGAGAAAAAAAAGGTTTTGAACCCCACTGCTTGCGTTATAAGAGGTGTATCTTCCTTTACAATTATTTGTTAGGTTGTTGGTTTCCAATTTTTTTTTATACATATCTCCTCGTCTTTTCTTACCTTCTTTCAAATTGATTCAAAGTTACGAAGGCATTGTCGCGTTCTGGCCATTCTCAAACCATAAATTATTTGCCCCTACAAGGAAACTTTGACCACGGTGGCACGGTGGTCGTCTGCCAGATGGCAGCGCTGTCTGACCGGCTTCACATTTCTCCGCTTTTTACGTCGTTTTCGTCGGACATGTCTGCGGGCGCGGGGATAGTTTATGGGGTACGCAGCTGTCCCCTGTCGCCCACTGTCCTCGTAAATATCCCGGACACTTCTAAACGGTCGCTAATACAAATGGCCGCCACTTCCTTCCTTCCGTTGGACCATCCGACAGGTGGCCTCTGAAGCCACTTCATTAAAACCTTGTTTGCGACCATTTTGAGCCTCATTAGGACCAACCGTGATTTGTCTGTCTCCTAATTTAACGAGCGGCTTATTAATGCTGACGCCATCTTACTTCTACTCTGCAGTTCCGACTTTGATTAGTGCCTCTAAGTGCATTCCTCAATGGCAAAATGTCCAAGCATTTTTTAAAAGAAGTTTCAGTTTAGTCAAAGAAGTGCATTTTTTAAGTTGATGTCCACAGCTGACATAAAAATGGTTTAGGGCTTCGGTCGGCTTTTTGTACTTTTACAATATTCAATCAACTGTATCATCCAAGTGTCATTGCCGATTATTTTTGCAATCATGTGATATTTGACCACTATGACAGAGAGTGATGATGTTATCTTGTGTGGTGTCCAGTAGCCTTGAAAATTGGGAAATGAACAACACCTAGCTAGGAAAAGTCGGGAATTATGCTTGGAATTTGTGTTAAACCTCAGTTCAGTACTGCTACATAGTACGAGTAGAGTACATGTAATCGGTAATCATATCGTAATCTGTTTTGGGAAAATTGTACATTTATAATCTTATTAATTATGAGAACATACAGTTTGAATACATTTGTATTAAATTTTCTACTCGGTATTCTTTTATAATGATTGTTCTCAAAGGTCTGGACATTTCAGTTAATAGAAACAATTAGATATAAAAAGCAAGAACAAGTTTTCTGAAATTCGTTCAAATTTATTGGAAGCATCTGGTGGAGGTTTTCGAGGTAGGGTGCTTGGAAATGCATAGAATGGGCCTTGAAATCCATGAAATACGCTTGAATTTTTCCAGAATATTTACTGGAACTTTGCAATATTGATTAATATTCCCCTCAGTGCACAAAATAGACCATAGATGGCACTAAAATTTGTCAACGGCTACAAATATGCAGAACGTATATGCTGTTGCTACGAACGCATCATAGATGGCGTTGGGGTTTTCGATAAGGGTTGACATGTTATGGCACTGCAAGAAAGATCTTTTGAAGTTGCAAGTCATCACTGCTTGTAAAAATGGCGAAGAATGTCGTGAATGGATTATCCAATATGTGACTAATGACTGCAATTGACCTTTGCCCTCCCCCCTGCATTATTCCAGAGAGGAATTTAATCAAGCATCAGCCCCACTCGGGGGGGAATGTTTGATCAGCGGTGGTGCTGGTTTCTTCTCAACAACACTCCGTGCATTATCCGCACGAACTCTTGGCTTTACCTAAGAAACGCTAAAACAAACACGAACTGCAGAACCTGATCCCAGGAATGTTGGAGGCATGCTTTTTTTGCAAAATGGAGGCTTTTTATCCGACAATTTTTCGTAAATGCGTTCTCCTGTCGTAGGCTTTTGGAGACTCGTGTAAAGGAGGCTCATTTTCCCACTGTTTTTCGAGTCACATACCAGCAGCCACTTTAAAAGTTGTTTGCCAACTGAAAAATTTGTTTTCTCTGGAGTCGCATACAATCATCAGTCAGTGTCTTAGCACCTGCAGGTTGCATTACCAAAGACCACCGAAAAAAAAAACACTCTTTGGAGGGGGTTGTGTGGTACATGCTCCCTCATTCGCCATGCATATGCATCATGGTTTCACCAACAACGATATCGGCTATGAATAAAAAAGGAGGCTTTTTCTTTCAAAAAAAAATTGTTAAACTTCTGGAAAATTATCGGGATCATTACTCAGTCGAGACAATTTGTCATTAGCACCATCTACCATCACTTCTCCGATGGCAGGCAATATGTCCACCATGCAGCTCCAAATATGGATGGACGAGATTCATATATAAGGCCCTCACTATCCCTGTGGAACTTGGTAACATCTGAGCCTTTTTACATTTCTCCGAAGTTTTGGAAAACTTGCCTGTAACTGAACACTATATGACTGTTGACTTTTTTTTATTGAAGAGCTTAATATATTCCACGAAACCTTTGTTGAAAAAGTAAACTTTTCCTGAAGCAGACAAAGCCATATATGGCCTTGTTCAGACTGACCACAGCTGTTGTTAGATGAAGTACCTGCATGGCCAATTTCAGGTATGACATCGATTCATGGCATGGGCTCTTGTAGGGTTGGTTTGGCTTGCTGGATGTACCCCTAGCCCTGTCCGAGATGACCAACGAGACAAGTGTTAATAAAAAATCAAGAAATGCAGGACAGGAGGAGACATTCGAGGTGGAGCAAGTGTGACACCCAAGAAAATTAATCTTTGGATTTTTCACCCTCCAAACGATTTATAAATGTGACATAGATTGGGGACATTTGACTACGTTTAGCAATAAGCGACCCCCCATGACCACTAGCATTACAAGCGTGTAAAGAAATTGTAAAGATTGAACAGAAATATCGACCTCACACGAACTTGTCCGTGGAGCCCTTGGGGAGGCTAAGTAAAGAGATTCCATGTTGGATGAGCTCAACTTTTGAAGATTACTTTCACATACTTTTTGCATATATTCTCTTTTTTTAAATAGTTGACCAGAATCGCAATCTAAGGCGTGCCTAATGATTTAGCAGAGCTACATAGCTTGTAAAATGCTTATGAGCTTCATGGATGCATGCTGGGAATTATGATTTACGAATGACGTCAGCCTATCTCATCAGAGGTGTGCCAAAACCCCCTTAAACGTATGCTAATGCAACGTTGTCGTACTTTACGACATTGTGATTAGAAGCGTCTATTTGTTGTTGTTAACGAGAAACAATGGGTGGTAAATGTAATGGCCCACATGGATATGATTTTTGTAGTTCACTCACCGTATATAAGGACAAGAAAACACGAGCTGTTTGCCTATTTCTGATATCTGCTAACATTTCCTCCAAGGTAAAGAAAGAACTTGCCTCTTAGTGCGAATATTTTTTCAGGTAAATGTACTGAAAAACGTATACAATATATAAAAACTGAGTATCCATTTTTGCCTATGTGATCCAGTGTGACTTTAGTGGTTTAAAATCAGTGTCAGTGGGCTGAGCTTCATTTTTCGCCTAAACTCGGCATTAGGCTCGCATTGATATCCATGCTGAAAACTTGAAGCCTCGCTGAATAACATTCGTCAGGGTGTCCAGCAGTCTTAAAAGTACTTGATATTCGTGTTAAACACAAGTATCCTGAATTTCTTTTAATATGACAAATCCTAAAGTGTATATACAGGGTGGGCCAATAAAAAGTAAGCCAACTTTATAAAAATCATAAAATGGTTATTTGCTAATGGAATTTATTGAA
>JAQGAE010002440.1:0-17835 GCA_034696685.1 Julus scandinavius | reverse complement strand
AAAATCTACCAGCTCAAAGTGAAAAACGAAAAAGTGATACTATTGCTGATTTATCAAGCTATTTTAGACAATTTTTAATTTTATTTAATCTTTTTTCGTTTGGCTGGAATTGTGTTTTAAAATATCACCCATTGAAAGTGATAGGGTTGTGATCCAGCTTAAGGATTTTGGTGAAGCTAATGGTTGGACATACATCACACAACAGCTATAAAAACATCAATTGTTTCCATGGTGAAGGTTCTAAAACGATTCACATTGACCACCTTCATACTTAAATTATATGTACATGGCCCCACAAGTCTGTGGAACTGCAATGACTAACTCCTCTAAAGAAGTGCAAGCTCCACATACAAAACATAACTTAAAGGAGTTTGGGCATTTTACATTTATTGCAATACATAGATGGGGTAATATCTACAAACACGAATTCTTAAATACGGGCGTAAGCACAATTTTGGAGAGATGATAGAAGAGAGGATATGGTCACCAAAGTATTTGGATTAGACATTAAACATTGAACCATATGAAGAAGCTGATACCGATGATGATAAATGAATGGTAGTCATGAAAAACATGATGATTGCGATGACGACGATGATAAAGTTGAGTAACAGTGGTTGTGGTGATAGCTAGTGATGATGGTCTTGAAATCAGACAATCAGTTGGAGGAGTGGTAATGTCGATGTTGTTATTAATGATAATGTGGACAATAAGGATGATGACTGCATCCTATAAAGGTTGGTGACTTATGATGGTTGATGATTGTTTTGGTGATAATAATAATTGTAGACACTTGCCAAATAATAAAATAATCCAAAAATGTTTAAAAAAATTAATCAATACGGTTAGATAAAAATGCCACATTTGCCAAGATACCCATGCAAGATTTGCATTCATGGCCGTTGTGTTTCGTTTATTACTCAACCCTATTTTTGTTTGAATTACAAAACTTATTTCTGATCAAGCTTATCAATATCCTTCGTTTATATGCATTTCACTGATAAAGTGATTGTAAAGGTTGACAAAAAGGATTACTAAATTTATATCACCATTAGCCAGGGTGTTTACAGTTTATTTACGAGTTTGTTTACTGTTGTGCCGCAATGCGACATTAAAATAGGCAGCTTATAGGGTTTCCATGCTAGTCCTAAGACGTGTCATTGGTATAAAGATTACCTATATTGTAGTTTGGTTTAAAACAACAAAGTATATAAATTACCTCAGACAATGCAATTGCCAAATATTTGGCTATTACGAAATCTTCACATATGATGTAACATAAAAACTAAACTTAGAAATTACCTTCGTAGCTTTTGGCAAAATCCGTTTCTCTCACCGAGTTTGAAATCATTGAAAAAATTACAAAAATCAAACAGAGTACGCCAGTAATAAGAGCAGTCGAGTTTTTTCTGACGAGTTTTACAATGCTTGGTCCTTTGGTCCATAATTTCATGCCCATCTTTAGCATGCCTGAAACAATTTTGTTTGATTGGTTAATCATGCAAAACTTAAAAAATATATAAAAATACAATCGTATTATTATTTCAAAATTCATTTTTGTTTGTTAATGAATTAAATACTATTGTAAATCTAATATACTCATCTACATATACGGTATTTCTGTATTTCTGTATCAATGTTAATGTAACTAAATCCAGAAACCTTTAATTTTTAATTTAGCAAACGTTGCTAACATTTCATACAATCTGAATTATTAAACTGTTTTTTTTTTTACAAAAGACCGTAACTGCTTTTATATAGAAACAAATGCACAACTTACCCGTTCGAATAAGAAGTAAAAACAAAATTCCATGTAGTATTTTTTAGAATTTCACAAATAAATTTGTAAAGTGAAAAATAACGTTATTTTTTGAAATTTTGGAAATGATGTAATTTCCAAAATGATGTAATTTACCTAATTCCAGAAAGCATTCAATTTTTTCGTAATTTTTCGTCCTTATATCGAATTTAGGTCAAATCGTCTATATTATAGATACAAAAAAATTATGCTGTTTGTTCGCTCTCGAACAATACTCTATCTGAGGTTTGTCTTTGAAAATAGGGTATGGCAAATATTATTCGATAGTTAACAGAAATGTCAATATTTAACTGACACTCGCTTACGTTCATCTAGCAAACAAAATAATCTATATTTCTATCTACCAAAGTCCAAATTTGTCATTTCCTGAGTGGGTGAGGACTTCTACTTTCAGTGTGAGTAATTACTTATTACCCTATGAGTGGAAAAAAGTGCCAAATAAGAGTTGACAGCCACAAAGCAAACGTACAGCAGCAAATCCAACCAAAAATGATTCCATTCTATATTTTCTAGTTCTATCTCATTTTAAAAATTGTGATAATATGCAGTCGTGCTTCAAAAATTGTGCATATTAGCGAAATCTATTTTACGTTAAATGGAGTAATTCGTTCAGCTAACAGGTGTAGCCCTTTTTCAACAACAAATAAAAGCATGTAATTCCTAACTACGTCTCATTTCCAGTATAATTTTAAAATGTTGTGCTATATTCATTTCTGGGTCAATTATCATTCTTTTTGAATTTTTTTTTTTTTCGTTTTACGGTTTTGGGAAATTTTAAATGGGGAAAGGGAAGGGGTTTTGAAGATAATAATTTCATACGATTCAGGCGAAATTTATTGAAAAATATCCCATAAACAAATTTCCTTACTAGGATGCACTTTCATAGACAATGGAGAAAAACGAATCCCTTGAACACACCCAGTATTTCCATTGTTTAGATTTCAAAGTTGTAACATTTAAAACACTCCATGGACACATTTAAATCTCCCGCGTAAACAGACGTCAAAATCTCCTTCAGATGACGCCACCCAACGGCTGGATTAATGTCTGCTACGTCCAAATCCCCAACACGGTGCAACGACAATAAACAACCCCCGCACAGAAAAGATCCCCTTCCGTCATGCGCAGACGGTGTTTTTAGCGTTAAATTTATTCTTGCAGATAAAAGCCTAACCTAACATAACCTAATCTAACGTAACATAACCTAAATATTAATTTATTTTGTAGTATGGTTGCCATTTACGTAAAGTATAAAGATATACAAAAAACGAGCGTGAAAATCGTTACAATAGTTTAAAAGTTCTAAAGCCGTGGCTAAAGTAATTTTGCGCATGCGTTTTAAACTAGTTCATGCTCACGCATGCTCAATATAGCTAGGGGAATGTTTTTTGTTGGGGGAAGTTTATTGTCGTTACAGTTGGTCGATGGTGGACAGTATTCCGGAATCAAGGTCCTAGCGGTAAAGAAGTGCAGTTTTTCAGGAAATATAAATGTTTTCCATCTTCCAGTCCATGCTTTCATGAGTGTTCCAAGATGGGGAAGTGTTTCGTGGAAGGATGCAGGTCCAACAGCCGTCAAACAGGCAAGAAGATCCACTTTTTCAGGCTGCAGAACATGACACAGACTCCAGACCCTGATGTGATCCAAAAGTGGAGAGAGGCCTTGTCCAGGTCGAGGATTTTTGACGAAAACAATCGGAATCACCGTGTTTGCGAGCGGCACTTCCAGCCGGAGTGCATCATCAAAGAGAAGCTCTGGTTTATCAACGGAGAGCGTACGCGTGTGACCCTGCCCTTAACCCGCTGGAAACTCGTCAAAGATGCCGTGCCCATAGTTTTTCCAGACAGTTCCAAAAACTACAAGAGGAAAGTGAGGTCCATCTGCCGCCCTTTAGATATTAAAGTTTCTGAATATGACCAACAGCCCCAAAAGCAGGAAACTTTAAACACACCGGTGCCAACCCAGTTGTGCGTTAGCCCCACGACCCTGGTGAGAGCCAAAAAAGAGGAGTTGCCCACGAGTTGCTGTCATTCTTTGACTCTTGACCTCCTGGCGACTCAGTGGCATCAGAAAGACCGCAGATTGAGCCCCTGGAGCTTAAAGACATTGAACGAAAACAGCAATCAGGTTGCTTGTTTTGTGAACATGGTGTCAGAGGACAAGGCCATTATCTGCAAGCAGATTCGGGTAATATACTGTGTCGATTTAGTCACACATTTCCAAATGTCGACTTCAAATTTGTAATACTTGCTTTTCTGCAGATATTTCAGACACTGGAATTCCAAGTTTTCTTCCTGAAGACAGACGTGACAACATTTTTTACCAAAGAAAACAAGTTAGCGCTCCAGTCGATGGCCGAAGTAGAGAATCTACTGGAGATTGCATCCCAAAAGATGTTATGCCAAGGTCTTGATGGATTTGCGAAGATCAAGAAATGTGATGAAGGACACCGAGTGGGTGACAAGTGGTTTTCACGATCATGTGAAGTGGTGGGGAACTGTAAAGTGTGCTGTCCTTGCAAAGTGTTCTATTTAACGTTGGTGCAAAAACTCTGCCGTTTGAAGTGCAAATGAGCGTTCAACGACTTCTCGATCGAATGTTGATGTTATTGTGCAGTATATGTATATTTCATATAAACGAATTTAAATAAAGTTGCCATGTTTTAAAAACGGTTATTTAGGTATAAGGAATTAGTTTTTCTAAAAAGTGATTAGCAAAATAAAATAAATCTAATAACACCGATTACAAACTTTTATCAACCTAAACTCTGCAACCATCACCACAATTTTGCCTAATTTAGCATGAATGGAATTTCTCGCAAGACTCTTTAAGATATTTGCTTAGGTTTTAGCAACCGAACAAAACCATCTCATAAACATCTCATCTGTACGGCTTTATAAGAAACTAAACGCAGATCAAAGCTATTAATAATTCAAAATTACAACTTACCACTATTGACTCGTTGGTCTTTGTAACAGTCAGGACTGAATCCTCCGTATCCCTTAACTGATGATGCCACAATTCTGAAAATTTACAAAAACTAAGTATAAGTCAAAAACGTTTCCGCTGGGTTCCTAAAAAAATTGCATAAACAAGTTGGACAAAAGAAACTTTCAAAACAGGGTGTCCTAATCTGAACGCTCATACCACAATTGGTTTTGAATTATCTTATATTCACGAGATTATACGGATTATTTCTAAATTGCCGATAAAAATTTCCAATAATGCGTGTAAAATGATAGCAATTTAGTGATGAGAAGCATTTACACAGAAATCAGACTAATATCTGCTTCCATGAGAACTGTATTCGTTTTTCAAAATTCCCACCATTTTAGGCTTAAAACCAACGAGTGCATGTTTGGTTCATTCAGTCATAGAGGGCACTGACTGTCCCTAAGCGCAGTTATCAATATGCAGCGGACTTGTTAGGATTAGCAAATTTCGGTTATCCGAAAAGGATATTTCACATATGTTTAATATGTGTTATACATGTTTTGTATATATTTAAACACCGAAACGATACTTTGAAATTATATACAATACATTTTTTCTTCTAGACTAACCTAATTTGGACCTTTCCAATTTCGTATTTTATACATTTTGACTATATACCAAAAGCTCTCTGATACTTAACTCAAAAATTTTCAGAAAACTTACAAATCCTCATAATGCCAAAAAAAAAACTTTGATCAAAAACAGAATATTATCTGTAACACTGCACACTTCCATAAACACCCTTTATTTTTTGAAATAATGTAAAATACATTACATGTACAAACTTTTATGTGCATTACACATAAAAAACATGGTGATTTGAAACTGGTACAATTTTCTTTGAACATTCGAACAAAAATGAGTTAGACAATTTGGAAGAAAAACTTGAAAAATGTTGAGATTAGACATGGAATGGACAAAAACGTGGGAATTGTACCTGGAACTGGGAAGTTATGCAGTTATATATCAATAAATATTGCGAAAATACATTGAAGATATCACATGTTCCGTGAAATTGGGACTGAATAGCGGATAAGTGAAAACAAATGATGATATAATACCCCTATTTTGTGAATGATGAAAAATGGAAGGTATCTATGAAAAAGGCGGATACAGAATAGTGGAAACGAAGGAATGTTCCCTGAATCTCCAAAGTAGCTGGGAAAACAAGTGACCCAACGCCCCTGAATTCCAGAACTCTGCTGGAGTGCAGGTGTCTCATCAGTTCCTCGTCGTGTTCGTTTTGTCCACGAACAATTGCATTGTGCGCGTCACGCCGGGCCCATTAGTCCCCGTCCAGCATCCCGGGGTTTCTGGATGTCCCCGCGAGGGCGTGGTCACATTTTCTCGTCCCCTCTTCAGGGCCCTTATCTTTGTGCTAGGAGGATACTAGTGGGCTGCAGCTATTAGCACTGCATTCATGTCCCCACCTATTCAGCTGCGAGTTCATCGTGCAGGTGGGGCTGATCCGAATTACCCCCTGAAACAGGACCCATGCTGCTCGAACCTGTTGTCGATCAAGAAAGGATTCTTCGGCAATTTGCTCGCAACATTTTCTAGTGGCGAGGCGCTTTCTGATCTCAGAAAGAGCTTTTAGAGAGCTGTCAGCAATGTCATTCTCGTAGTTGCTGCCGGGGAACGTCGTCGTCGTGCGGAGCTATCAATTAGCCTTATTCCGGTTCAGCACCCCCTGGTGGCGTATGAGCTTTCAGCCTAGTTGGAAATGTTGAAAATTCCTAATTAACCTTATTCCAGCTCAGCACCCGCTGGTGCTGTACGAGTCTTCAACTCTGTTGGAAACGTTAAATCAATGCTGGGGATGTTGGAAAAGTCAGACCAATGTCGGCCATGTTGGAAATGTCTAATTAACCTTATCCCATCTCAGCACTCCTTGGTGGTGGAAGGGACTTCGGCCTTGTTGGAAACGTTAGAACAATGTCGGCCATATTGGAAATGTCTAATTAACCTTATCCCATCTCAGCACTCCTTGGTGGTGTATGAGATTTCAGCCTTGTTGGAAACGTTAGACCAATATCGGCCATGATTGAAATGTTAGATCCATACTGAAAATTTCTAATTAACCTTATCCCCTCTCAGCACTCCTTGGTGGTGGAAGAGACTTTGGCCTTGTTGGAAACGTTAGAACAATGTCGGCCATGTTGGAAACGTTAGAACAATGTCTGCCATGTTGGAAATGTTTAATTAACCTTATCCCATCTCAGCACTCCTTGGTGGTGGAAGAGACTTCGGCCTTGTTGGAAACGTTAGAACAATGTCGGCCATGTTGGAAATGTCTAATTAACCTTGTCCCACCTCAGCACTCCTTGGTGGTGTATGGGACTTCAGTCTTGTTGGAAACGTTAGACCAATGTCGGCCATGTTGGAAATGTTAGATCCATACTGAAAATTTCTAATTAACCTTATCCCCTTTCAGCACTCCTTGGTGGTGGAAGAGACTTCGGCCTTGTTAGAAACGGTAAAACAATGTCGGCCATGTTGGAAATGTCTAATTAACCTTATCCCATCTCAGCACTCCTTGGTGGTGGAAGAGACTTCGGCCTTGTTAGAAACGTTAGACCAATATCGGCCATGATGGAAAGGTCAGACCAATGTCGGCCATGTTGGAAATGTTAGATCAATTTAAGCAATACTGAAAATTTCTAATTAACCTTATCCCAGTTCAGCACCCCTTGATAGTGTATGATACTTCAGCCTTGTTGGAAACGTTAGACCAATGTCGGCCATATTGAAAATATTAAATCAATTTCGGCCATGTTGGAAATATAATGAAAAACAATCTTCTGTAGTCCTCTTCTGGATAGCAATATGCCAACTGAATGCATCTGCATAACGTTTGTTCCTCGCCTGTTTAGTTTTCAAAAAACCGTTGATGGCTTGCATATCAACAAATTTCATATAATACAGTTTTAGAATAAATGATTAAGTGCAAAATTAAGGTTTCTTAATTGGCATTAGACAATTTGTGACCTAAAAGTCTGCAAGACCTTTCAAGGATTTGTTCGATCTGCTGGACATCGAGACAATGTTAAATCGCTATTACCACCCCAAAAAAAAGCAGGCTAGGAAAACCTGATAAAATTGGTAGTTTATTTATAAACATGAAGAGAAACATCTTCCTTAAAACCTTCCGGGTTACCTTCAAATTTCCATTATTTTGCATAGTTTTATCGAAAACTGAAAGACATGTCAAGGCCATATATGTCTGAATTGCATGAGAACCGCAGCAGTTTAGGTACTGTTCGTGACATGAACATTGTTAAAATTCATGCCAACTATTTTCAAGCCAAAAAACAAACAGTAAGGTAGCCAAAGTTTTTTTTTTTTTTTTAAACAAACAATGTTCGTTCAATTTCTATAAGAGACAGTGATAAATAGTTGACACATGATCTACGTCATAACAGTTACCCCTAAACCCACACATTAACAGAACAACAAGTATTGTTATGGGTATATTTATTCTAAATCACGAGTGAAACATCTCAACTTTGTTCAACAACAAACAAGAAACTTGTAGAAAAACTCATTTTTCCTTAAGGAAAATTGTTTAAGGGTATCTCCATTAGTTTTGCACAAAGTTTCTACAGTAGGTTTCTGCATTTTAAATATATACAGCTCCTGGGTCAAAATATCAAGAAGTATTGTAATACAGTATTCATTTCATACTAAACCACATTCCAAAATATACATGCAGTCAAAAAGCTTTAAATTGCCATTTGGAAGAAGTTCATTAAATTGAGATTTATTGAAATGCCTGGCCATGGTCAAGTGCATATTATGTTTCGAACATGGGTAGTTTTATGGTCTGATATCAAAAAAAGACAATGGGGTAGGTAAAGCTAATGGTTTCATCCATATTGTTCACAACAATAGCTCGTAAAACGAAATCATTCGTTCATCCCAAGAACCTCACAGAGTGACAATGGAGGCTGACCTTTGCACCCATCTACCCAGAGTATGCTTCATGGAATTTCATTTAAAAGTATAAGAATGCTCCCCACGCCCAATTTTAAATAATTGCACACGTGAGCAAAAGCATAATCTCCACATTTTAGAGCATTTTCACAACTTAAAAGAAATGCAGTGAACCTCACTACAAAAATGATTGAAGTCGAATTAAGTAGATGTATTTACTTTTTACACAAATCCATGATTTGGATTAAACAGCTGAGGATGTGAGGGGTAAACTACTAATATTCGAGCATGTGTAAGAAATGTGAGTAATTTTTCGTATAAATATTGATTATTCTCAAAATATCATTGAACATTCGTAATAAACAAGCATAGTTGAACTATTTCTACAAGATCATCGCACCAGAAAAACAAATATTATTTTCATAGTAAGTTTGAAGCTTTTCTTTTTTTTTTCTTTTTTTTTTTTTTCTCCAAAAAAATCAGAGTATTACGTGCAAATTCGTTGTCAATTTTCAATTTTAGCAAACAGACTCTTTATATTGTCTAAAGTTGGTGTAAATTCTCATGCAATGCAAACTTGAACTTTCATCCCAAAATCCAAGCCCTATTAATCATAAAAAAATGATTTTTAAGTCTATAGGTCTAAGAAAACTATTTTATTTTCTTTGCCAATTTCGGAAACCAGAAAGGTCAAAAAGGTGAACCATTTCCCCAAGTTCTCCCTCAAAAAGAGAGAAAAAGATACCAAAGAAACCTGTTTGTGGCTGTCACTGTAAACATTCATGCTGTTTGCTTTAAAAAATAAATAAAAATACGAAAAACCATATTTTAGTGGCCCCCATTGGAGTTTTCAAGGATCACAGGTACCAACAATTTCGTATCGAGTTCCCATTGAGAATGGACGCCCCACAAAGCGATAAGAGCGAAATAATGCTAATTTGGGCAGCATTTACCAATCGAACTGGTCATGGCCCAGATTTTCGAATATTCAGAACTGAATTTTGATGAAAAACTGCTAGTCACAGTATATTTGTTACTCATAATATTTTGTTTTTCTTAAAATAGATGTACCTTAAACAGTTGAGATACTTGTCAACGAAAGTGTAGGCAATACGCCCATTATACCAAAGAATCATCAAGTACAATTTATAAATGTTTCACCAAAAAAGTAACAAAACATGTATGATTTTTTTAAAAAGTGTCTAGATATTACATTGAAAAACTTGAAAACTAATTTGTTTTGTATAAAGGTTCATTAGAAAGTATAATATTTGGTTGTACATCGATGATTTATAAATTCTATCAATCACTGTTTATTGATTGATGTAGAAAGGAAAAAAGGGTTACAATTCAGAAAAGAGGGCTGAACATTTATTTCGAAAATCCGAGGGGTGTCTCGAGGTTATTTCCATTAAATACCAACCTGCCGGAAGAAGTTTACTGGCAAATTTATCGCCAATCTAGTGAATAAACATAGCAAATTATAGTTTCCATCATTACGCTCATTATAATTTCACCAAATAATAGCTTTTCTCACCACGTTAAGCCAGCAGAAGAAAACTTAAACGAATTTTCGTGCGAAATTTCACACCTTCGCATACCCATCTTCGAGATTCACAATAAGATGATTAGGTCCCACGGTTAAGCAATTTAAAAACCAGAACATGATTGAAAGCTAAAACGGTCTGTACCCATATCCTATTCGCAAAATCTAAATTGAAAACAATGGATTACGCCACCCATGCTCTCTTCAACAACATGTTTTCTTATGTAAATGTGTCACGAATACTGAAATAACACCACAGTTGTTTTTGGATAAAGTATATATCATATTGTTTTTCATGAATGATGCCAGGCACCACTTTGACAAATGATCATGACAAAAAGTGGAAGTATTTTAGATATGGCCTATATTTGCATGCATGCGCTGTTTATAAAAAAAAAACGAATAAATGTCAAACATTTTTGAATACATCTAAAGTTTCAAGTTTTCGACAGTATTAGTCATCATGACAATTTCCGAAGATACTATGAAATATGGATTATGGAAATGTGTGAAAGCTTTATGGAAACATACATTCTTACAAATTCGACCATGCATATGATAATAAAAGTTACATTATTCATGGATACAAGTTGTCAAACTATAATAATATGCAATATAAGATATTTGCCTTAAGTGCACAAATATTTGTGGCAATATTCTCCTTGGAAAAAATCATATGCAATATACATGTTTATACCAAATTATGTCCCATATACATACATCCATATAAGATTTTCTCAATATGCATGAAAAAATTTATGACCATATATGGCGTTTTATGTCCATTTATGAAAAAGATCACATACTTTGAAAAACAGGGATACATGCACATACGGTAAACATATGTATATATTTGTATATAAAATTAATTTAAAACTAAAATGACAAATGTTCACATACTATATTTTAAATTTCTGATATGACATTTATGCATAAATGTTAATTATCCATGTAATATTTTTCCACTGGGGCGTTTTTTGAAAATGTGTAGGTGCACTGATAACCACTGAATGACAAACATATTGAGATTTTTTCACAAAACCATAATAAAAATAGAAATAACATTATTCGTTTCCGTATGGAAGTGACTTCATTGAAACATTCATTGATTTTCATAATATCAACATTTGTAAGCATTGAATCAACTCTTGTGTAGATGAAGAACATTTTTTTTCTTCAATTTTTCTAGTTTCAAAAATACAACAATTGGGCGCAGTGGAAACCCCCCTATATTTTCGTGAAAACAGCAAGGGGGCGCTTTATTTTCACGTTATATTTTTTTCAAAATGGTTATGGGCGTTATCGCTTAACACCCTCCCTGGAACATTAAAAGTGCCCCGCATACAATGCAACACGTTTTTAATCCCAGGGGGTGCTTCGGAGGGTTCCGAACATGAATTTTGGAATTTTGGAAGAAAAACAGCACATTTACACCAAAAAAGAAAATATACCGGTATATATTTTACTGCAGTTTTTCTCAATCTTCGACGCAATGTGCCGTAAAAGTATTTGTGAAGTATATATCTTAGGATCCAACTTAACACTAAAGTGATATACTGCGCAGTATATTTAACGACAAACCAGTATGGCTGTGTATTACCAATATTTTATCCACACCTATGTACATCCAAGAATATATTCATATATTTCGATAAGTTTTCAAATTTTTGCTATGGAAGTACTAAATAATTCAGTTATATCCATATATACGATCATAAACATGCAGTTTCATGAATATAAAGAGAATTTCACATATTGACATACACTATCTTCAGAACATAATTAGGCAAATATGACACAATATTTATCCACCCAAAATACATTTTATTTCAAAATAATTTCTTACTGAGTAATTTACCTCACAACTATGGAAACAAGTATATTTTCGAATCATCATATCACAAAATTCGCATCGTGATAACAATATTTTCAGAACTGAAAGATAATGTTTAATATAATAAATGTTTTAAATTATACACAACATTCGTACATCGAAAATGCTTTGCAGTCTAGGTCATCCCAGAAGTTCCCTGGGAGACAGGTTGTCCAATCGATACAGCTAACGATCGATAGTGTCTCACCTAGCCTTTCTTAAGTTTACCAATTTTTTATTTTTTGTGGAATACCAAGTAAATCTAGTGAACACACGCAGCCTTATACAATCCTGTTATTCAATTAACTCCAAACGAATTCCCAAGGTAAGTAAGATCCATGATAACGCGAGCTGTTTAACTCTGGGTTTACAGTTGAGTAATCGGGGTAAGAAAGGTTAACTTTCAAAACCAAACTTATAACTTTAATTGTTGGGTGCTGCTAAACGCTGGGTAATTATGGTAAACGTGCGTGAGGTGATGCCTTATCACTCATCAACTTAGTGGTTAAGAACAACTTATGGGGATTATACAGGCCAAATAGTCACTTAAATTATACACTAACACCATTATCAGCTTGTGCTACAGAAAAGTTATTTAACCTGCCCAATTATTTGTGGTAATAAGAGGTGTTTAATGCCATGCAATGGTTTTGAGATGTATTTTTCGAGATCTTATATGGAAGTGGTTCTTGTTACAATGCCCTTGTGGAGGTCATGATTTAGAGGACTATAAGATACTATAAAATCCATCGTGGCTGGACAAAACTTCTGCATGGTCTAAAACTCACCAATAATTTTCACAAATAACTGTACAAAGATTAACAGGAATTTTCCCAAGGATCATCGATGGATAAGACAAGATATTCCCTAAAATTTAACACCGTTTCATTGTGGATTCCCAACAATCATCTATTGATTCAATATAAGATCGACCTGACATTCTTTAAAAATTCAGATAACTTTTACAAAGAAGACATACACGATGACAGTGGAAAGATGCAAGACTAGATGCATAGCCATCACCCAACATTTCCAAAGATATTCAGAAAGATCATAAGGATTGACACAAGGTCGATTAGTGATCGACCAACAACTGCAAGTTCTAAGATTCACCAAAATTTACCAGAGGAGACATGTATTAGGACAGTCTGGAGATTCATTATGAAATAATATTCTTTTCTCCTCCGCCAAGGATTATGTTAAATGTGGAAATGGGATGATATTTGAGAATTTAAAGAAAATATGTAATGGTTGATTGTATAAGTTATACAGTATAGTGATAACATTTTAAGGAAAACATACATACATATATGGGTGCGATTTTCATGAAGGCTGACAAATGCAGTTTTAATCTATTGATTCAGCTCATTTCAACGAAACAGCTAACACCATATCTGGTTTATAATTTCTGTTTTTCTATAGAGACGACTAATATTTCATAATGCCAACAACCCTATAATCTGATTCATGCTCGAATGCTCCAAGAGTGGAAAAAAGTTGTTATCTAACAGGTCTTGTTAGACTATCCCAGTAGATAAACTAGCGGATTATTCCTAGCACACGTTTGAATGTTTACATGTTATTAGGAACTGCATGTCCCACATAAAATACTGAAATTAAATTTGACAACAAACATCAACATACTCAAGTTTTCATTAGTGTTTAATAAATTCGAATTTTTTGGATATTCTACTGAAATTAAACGTGAAAATTTACCATGGGCCACTACATTACATTCCTGACTCCCAATTATTTGGTGCATGGACCGAGCCCCATGCGTATTAGATTAGATACTGTATAAAGTGTACATTTTAAATTGAAAATTGTCAAATTTTATTTACTTAGTAAATGTATTTGGGAGGGTTATCAAGTACATCAGATCTTTAGATATCAGTAAGTTTTCTGTATGATGACAATAATGTCAACATGCGATAGACAAGTCTGCAATTCCAAAGTAAAGGTCAACCGACAGAACCAATAGAAGATATTTTGCAACAGTACATCCACCTTGCGTTTCAGTCAATACTGTATACGCGTCTGCTTTACAAAATTAAAAAAAATCCATATTCTGGAAATGCAAAATCAGGGTCTTGTGAATCCCAGAGTTGTTACGTGAAGACGCACTCCTAATTCGATTCAAAATTCATGCCCCTGTATCGGTGAAATGGGGAAACCGGTCTGCCGGAATCGATCCGGTGAATCAATGAAGCATCACGTGATAAATAGCGTGCTTGGGGAGCCTTGTAGTAGCAGCTCTAATCATGCATGGATCTAAGGAAAATTCCAAGTAAATGAAAAACATGCACGAAGAGATACGATAGTAAACATGCAAATGGCACGTTTTTTATAGTGTATATATAAATGCATCTTCAATCTGCTTATCTCCTCGGAGATTCAAAATGTTGTTCCTTTGAAAGATCTATCGTAGGCCAATATAAACTCCAGTCCTCACATTGTAAATATACATATAAATTACCCGCTGAATCCATTCTTTCTCATCTCAGATGAAACAATTATAGAGAGCCATATAATGTAATATAGTGTCCCAAATATATCTAACACATTTATGGCCTTATATGGCGGTTTAGGTCCTTGTAGGAAAAAAAACCATGGACTTCGATTATTACTCAAAAACGCACTCTGTATATGGACATAGCAAAAAGTGACATTATATCTGGTCATACATTTTATATACTGTATGGTTATGTATGAACATGCATACCATTTCTGGAAATATAATATATGCCCCTACATGTGGCATAGATCATTTTTCCACCTTTTTCCTATTTCGTTCAAACCCATTCTCACTTATTTTTAAAAATCTCAACTCCAAAGAGAAGGAAAGGAATTCTCCTCCTCTACGCTCGAATGAAAATCAAATTCATCAGCATTTAGATAATGTTATAGTTTGGTTAAGAAATCGTCTTCAATTAGCCATCAGGCAACTATTTGGATTTTTATGGTTTGACTGGTTCCGCTATCTCCATTTTCTTCCTCTTATTTCCCTTCTCTTCCCTCTTTATTTCCTCCTACTTCTGCAAACTCCTTTTCATGTTCTGTACCTCGCTCGATGAATTATTTTTATTTATTTATTGCATTTCCCCATTCACTTATTTACTTTTCAAATAAGCAAGAACGTCTGAAAATCAAATATGAAATTAAGAAGCATTACTTTAATTTTAATTTAATTTTAATTTAAAATCCTCAATTCCAAAGGAAAGGAAAGAAATTCTCCTCCACTACGCTCGAATGAAAATCTAATTCATCAGTATTTAGATAATGTTAGTTTGGTTAAGAAAATCGTCTTCAATTAGCCATCAGGCAACTATTTGGATTTTTATGGTTTGACTGGTTCCTCTATCTCCATTTTCTTCCTCTCTTATTTCCCTTCTCTTCCCTCTTTATTTCCTCCTACTTCTGCAAATTCCTTTTCCTTGAATTCCTTCACCTCTTCCATATCCTCCTCACACCTCTTATTCTCACACTTCTACATTCCCATCCCTTTCTCTTCTCCACTATCTTCGTGAAGGCAGGCTACAAGAGTCTCTCAAAGTGACAATCATTCGCCATATGTGCGGTTTGCCGATGTTCCTACACATATGGAGGAGACTTCACGATCAGATTGATGATCTTCATCATTGCAACAGCGAGATTCTGCGCCATGTTCAAGGTGATGGATTCTTGGAGGAACCAGCATTGATCATGTCAAGCAGTTCTTGCTTTCTTGGATGAGTGTTGTTCTACTCTGGCACTGATCAAAAAGACAGAAAAAAGATATTCTGCTACCAATTTTGTTTATTAGAATCGATGATTCCTTTTTCAGTAAACCAACTTAATAAAAGTCTCCATAATTTCAAAAGACGACTGCCACAAAATGGAGTCTCGTATGATCCTCAACCTGTCAAAATTTCTCAAAAACTCCTGCAATAAATAAAATGTGCTGTATCTCCCTCGATGAATTATTACCATTTCTTTATTTATTTATTGCATTTCCCCATTCATTAATTTACTTTTCAAATAAGCAAGAGCTTCTGAAAATGAAATATGAAATTAAGAAGCATTACTTTAATTTTACGAGCATTCCTGTCAGGTTAAAATTTTAAACTGACTATTTAACATACAGTTAAAAAAAAAGTTTTAAATAAATATGACGGGGGGGAGAGAGGTGGTGGTTCAGAACGGCATTTTTAACTAAAATGAAGTATGAAAATCGTAATTCAGAATTAAGCAACAGTAGGAGTACAGAATAAAAATAACAAAGGCCAAATTACAGCAACTCTTGAAGTAATGGAACCCAAGATCAATACAATGATAGTTCAAGAATAACTTCTTAACAATTTAAAAAATCAGTGGTCATCATGTCATCAGCCACATGCGACCATGACCATGCAGCAACTCGTGCCACCTAGGGTGAAGAAAACAGACCTATACCACCAAAGGCCCATTACCATAATCGCCGTTATCATTTTGCAAGGCATGTTACAGGAGAGCGCCAACGCCCTCCAACGCCCTCAGGCGGTTGTTGTGTGAAGTGGTGCAAGATGGTCGTGCTTGGAGGGTCGGTTGCACCAGGGCATTTATATCCTAGGGTGCCTCCGAAACTTGAAATTGAAATGGTAATAACAGGGACGGAAGGTTGTGGAGATATAGTGTGGTAATTTATGGCCATAGTCATCAGATTTCATAGTGTTATCAATAGGTGTTATCAGAATTGAACTAATAGTCTGGCACGCATCCATCTCTTTGATACGCTGACCAACGAGTAATTAACAGCATTCGAGACATTTTCGTGGTTAATTTACGACGCCAAAGACCCCAGGCGCTCAAATAATAATTAAACTTTTATCGCATGAGTGAGATATGGTCAGTATGGAGCGTTTTCCCCTTATCACATCTGAATTTGGCAAGGAATAAACTTTATGTTCCAAAAGTTCTTAGATATAGTTGCGCAAAACGTCAAAAGCAGACTTTATATATGTATATTGAACATATATTCTCTAGCACCTCTAGCATTCCAAGCACTTCTAGCATTCCAAGCACTTCTAGCACTCCAAGCACTCCAAGCACCTCTAGCACTCCAAGCACCCTAGCATTCTCAGCACCTCTAGCATTCTCAGCACCTCTAGCATTCTCAGCACATCTGGCATTCTCAGCACCTCTGGCATTCTCAGCACCATTGGCATTCTCAGCACCTCTGGCATTCTCAGCACCTCCGGCATTCCCATCACCTCCGGCATTATCAGCACCTCCGGCATTCTCAGCACCTCTAGCATTCCCAGCACCTCTAGCATTCCCAGCAACTCTAGCATTCCTAGCACCTCTAGCATTCCCAGCACCTCTAGCATTCCCAGCACCTCTAGCATTCCCAGCACCTCTAGCATTCCCAGCACCTCTCGCATTCCCAGCACCTCTCGCATTCCCAGCACCTCTCGCATTCCCAGCACCTCTCGCATTCCCAGCACCTCTAGCATTCTCATCATCTCTAGCAATCCCATCATCTCTAGCATTCTCAGCACCTCTAGCATTCTCAGCACCTCTCGCATTCTCAGCACCTCTCGCATTCTCAGCACCTCTAGCATTCCAAGCACCTCTTGCACTCCAAGCACCTCTAGCACTCCAAGCACCTCTAGCACTCCAAGCACCTCTAGCACTCCAAGCACCTCTAGCACT
>JAQGAE010002439.1:0-17838 GCA_034696685.1 Julus scandinavius | reverse complement strand
TGTGCACTATTCCCTGACTTTCCCTGACCACTAATCATTTCCATGACTTTCCCTGATTTTCCAGGTCGCTAGCAACCCTGCTGAATTAAACGTGTTTATTAGTATATACATGTAGATACAGAATTATTAATTATAAAAACCTACTTTCCAAATTTAGATGTAATTTTTCACTGATTGGAACTTTGAAGTGAGAGATTATTTAAAAATCCTTGTGTATCCTTTACAAAATGAATAATGAATACTAAAGTGCATGTATTAATCTCACTTTAATAAATCAGCATTCTTAATACGTTTTATATTTAATGTTGCATGATGCAACATCAAAACTTCCATGTACATGAGACGCTATACCGGTCATGAATGATCAAAATAATATTTTCAATTGTGAGATACTGAAAAAAAACACACAAGAAGAAACAACTTTTTGCACCAAACTAAAAACCTCCTTGAGTTCTACATTTCCTCGTGAATTATTATTATTCATATTGGGTCTTACATGCTCTAGGGTTAAAAAGGCCATACATTAACCTAGTATTCTGCGTGCGGATGCTTTCTTATTGTAATATTAATGTCAAAGAGATAAAAGTATTCCCTGTACCTGTACAGTTTCTCTCTCGGTACACAACGCCGTTTGAAAACTTCCCTTATTGCTCAAGAAGAAATATTTAACTATAGACAATGCACAAGACAATCAACAACAATTAGCGAAAACTATGACCTAATAAACCATATTTGACACTAATTTAAGAAGTACTCAATGCACACGTTCTAAAAAGAATTCTTTCCGCCCCCTATATCTTGATATAAAATTGACCTAAAGCCGGCTCTCCATCAAGACGTACATGTACGTATATAAAAGTATTTACACACATATGCAAAAAAGTTTGCCCTCCGGGTTTGTTTCAGCCGCCATTTTGTAAATATATGTAAATATCAAAAACTGTGCACCTATTAAATGTCTTTAATAGCTGTAGAATTTTGATATTTACATATACTTAAAAAATGGCGGCTGAAACAACCCCGGAGGCAAACTTTTTTGCATATGTTTGTAAAAACGTGTTTATACGTACATGTACGTCTTGGTGGAGAGCCGACTTTACATTTTATACAAGTCCCGTTTTGACGAAATTGCGTGACAAACGCAAGTATACATGCATTTCGAGGGAAATAGGTAAATCACAACACGCATAATCTGAAAACAAAGTATTGCTAATTTACTTGTTGCAGTAACTACCATACAATGTACATTAAGCCGGCTCTCCACCAAGACGCACATGTACGTATATACAAGTATTTACACACATATTCAAAAAAGTTTGCCCTCCGGGTTTATTTCACCCGCCATTTTGATATATGTAAAAATCAAAATTGTGCACCTATTAAATGTCCTCAAAAATTGTACAGCTATTGAGGACATTTAATAGGTGCACAATTTTGATATTTACATATATTTTGTTGGCATTTGGGATGCACCACCTGCCTGCCCTTAGGGCCAGTAGGCGTCCGGATGACAACTCTGCAGGGCTAGTGACGTCAAGGCTCACGTCACGCCCTAGGACCCCTTTGTAGGAGGTCCCAAGTGTTCATTTCCTTTCCTTTGTGTTTGACCCCTTTGTTTCATCCAGCTTTGAAATTTCGTATGGAGATGTTCTTCTGTGTTAGGGCCGGTTGCACCAACAAAGGCTAAATAAAAGGTTAGCTAACCTGAGGTTATATAAATCCACGAGTTAACCTCAGGGTTAGCCTCATTGGTTTTCTTCAAGTTAACCAATGGTCAACTGTTAACTTCGTGTAAATATCAATGCTTTTCCTAGTTAACTCGCGGTTAACCTTAGGTTTAGCTTAACCTTTATTGGTGCAACCAGCCCTTAGTGTGTAAAAGTTTGCACACAAGTAATAAAGTGTTGCATCTAAATAAGCATTGATTGAGTTTATTCATCAGGTTATGGGTCCTGTATGCTTCGCAATGAAACAGTGAGTAAAATTTCGTCGAAATTAAACTGAAATTCTGAGTTGTAGGAAATCCACGCTGGATAGGCCTTTACTCACCACACCACGTGTTCGAAAAGACAAACTTTGTTTGAAACGAGTGTAGAACATTGGAAATAGTTGGCTGTTCTTCGAGCTGTTTTGCGAAACAACTTTTTTGTCGTTCCCATTGGATTCTTCTGGACATCATGGGAGACTACAAAATCAATAAGCTGAATGACACCAACTATGGACAATGGAAAGTCTTCATGGAAGCCATCTTGAAGCGTGACTAGACTTGGAAGTTCGTGCAAACCCAGAAACCTGCAGAGATCGATGAGAAATACACGACCAAGAACGACGAGGCCGTGTAACGGGAGGACAGTTGCGGCACTTCGCAAAAGATCATCACGCCAACGAGATGTGGATCGCGCTCGCGGAAGCCCACGAGCGGAAGTCCAATAATAGTTTCTTTTTCTTAGCAAAGAAGCTATTCTCCTGCAAGTTCGTCTCCGGGACGATGCAGGCTCACATCGATGGGATCATGGAGCTACGGGAGAAATTGGCAGTGGCGAGAGAAGACATTCCGGATCATTACATCGTCGCGGAGATGATGAAGAACCTTCCGGAATCCTACGGCCCGATAGTCATGACCATTGAGGGCATGGACAAATCGATGACGACGATACGTTACGTGACAAACCGTATCCTCGACACGTTTCTGCGGAAACAAGATTAAAAGACTGAGGACAACTCGAGGGTTGCACTGGTCGCGGAGCCAGAACATGGCGGAGCTTGCGGAGGCAGTGCCAAGAAACAAGTCCCAGGACAAGGAAAGAAATACAGAAAACCGGGACCAAAAGGCCAGAAGACTGCGGAAACACGCATGTGCCACGTGTGTGAGAAACTAGGTCACTTGTTAGCGTACTGACACAAGTACCGGCGGTTCCTGGAAAGCCAAGGTAGCAACGGAAACGGGAGCTGAAGGAAACTAGAAGACTGTGTTCTCGGCGGTCCAGCACAGTGAGCAACTGTACCGGCTGAAGTGGACGCTTTGGCCTAACACAGAAACGGCAGCCGTTGCGGCCACCGCACCGTTTCAACAATAGCACTGCCGTTCCGGACATCGAGACCCGGCTGCCATCCGACGGTTATTGAGGAAGGATCTTGCGGACGGCATGGAAGTCACCGGGGAATTCGACAACTGTGCAGGCTGCGCAATGGGCAAGCTGTCGGTTCGCCCCTTTTCCGCCAGTGATTCCCGAGCGGAGAAACCCATCGATCTGATCCACACAGACGTGTGTGGACCGATGCAAGTGGAAACTCCGAGCAAGAGCCGTATGCCCTCACTTTTACAGACGATTACTCCCGTTTCACGGTGGTACGTCTGATAACGGACATGAGCGAGGTGACTGCGGTTACCATCAAGTTCTTGACAAAAATGGCAATGAAGTTTAACAGATCGCCGAAAGCAATTCGTTCCGACAACGGTCAGAAGTATCTGCCGCTGAAGTTCTAAGGTGAGGCGCTAGCAACGGCGGCCTACTTACAAAACCGGCTTCCAGGCCGAGAGGTAAAGACGCCACCGGTCCAACTGTTCCTGGGTATCAAGCCGAGGCACGATCACATCAGGGTGTTTGGATCGAGTCTACAGCCATGCGCCGAAGGAGCTGCAAAAGTTCGACAACAAGGCCAGAGAAGGGATCCTCGTGGGTTACGATGGTGACTCCAAAGGATACCGGATTCTCGATCCCGACACGGCGACAGTTTTGAAGGCAAGGTTCGTTAGGATCATGGAAACGGCTGGACGAAGTTCCACCCCAGCAGTTCCATGACAGCCAGAAGGGGGAACAATCACTGTCTTGAGGGAGGGTGAAGACTGGATCCCGGAGCAAACAGTGTGTGAGCATACTGATGCGGAGGTTCCTGCAGCAGTTTTCTGCTGCGGGAGTACCTGATGCGGGGGTTGCGGCTACCAGGCAACCGTCCATGGTGAACTTAGGAGTTCCACCACTGCGGCTGACTTACCTCGTGGATGCTAGCACGGCTCGCGAGCCCACCAGCTGGGAAGAGGTAATGTCCATGTCCAACCGTGAGCGGTTGTTATGGACGCAGGCAGCGCAAGAAGAGATCAACTCGCTCCACCAACACGAAGTTTGGGAACTGGCGGACCTTCTGCCGGGACGACGGGCGATCTCCGCAAAGTGGGTGTTTAAGGAGAAGAGAGATGAGGAAGAACGCATCCACTCCCACTAAGCCCGATTGGTGGCCCGAGGGTTTCCGAGAAGTTCAGACGGGACTTCGAAGAGATCTTTGCCCCCATGGTAAAACATGAGACAGTCCGGGTGCTCCTGGCTGTCGCGGCGGCAAAAGGATTACACATGCGACACCTGGACGTGAAGTCGGCTTATCTCAACGGAGAGCTCATTAAGCTCTACATGAAACAGCCGCCCGGGTTCGCAGTGTCCGGTCAGGAGACCAAAGTGCTGCGGCTGAAGTGCATGCGGCCTGTATGGTTTAAAACAGTCTGCTCGCACTTGGAACGAGAAAGCAACATCCGTGTTGGCCAAACTCGGTTTCTAAGCGGGAGAAGCGGACAAGTGCCTCTTTTTGGGGAAGGAGGCCGACAAAAGTTTAACGTACGTCCTCTCGCAGGTCGACGACCTACTCGTGGCAGGATCGACAGAAGACATCACCGCCCAGGTGGGCCGGAAGTTGGATCGGCACTTCTCTACAAAGGACCTTGGAAGTGCGTGACACTACCTAGGAATCAAGGTGGAACAAAAGCAAGACGGTTCTTTCCTCCTGCACCAGCGGACGAAGATCACCGAGATGTTGGAGGAGCACGGCCAGCTTTAGCCGAAGCCCGTCGCAAGTCCTAATAACGCAAGTTGCCAAATAACCATGGTTATAGGCAAGCCAAAGGATCCCTGCTGTACATCGACAGTGTTGTGGCACGACATCGCAGCAGCTGTGGAATATATGTGCCGGAAGGTCGAGGAACCCACGGAACGGGACTGGTTGGCGGTAAAACGCATCATGCAGTACTTGGCCGCAACCATCGAGTAGAAGCTGCGGCTGTCTGCCAATCCCTCGACAACGCTGGTTTGCCACGTCGACTCGGATTTTGTCGGAGATACAGTCGACCAAAAGTTCACCAACGGGTATGTGTTCTCCATCGGGAGAAGCACTGTGGCATGGTCAAGCAGGAAGCAGACCACGGTGGCACTGTCGTCCACCGAGGCTGAGTATGTTGCGGCATCTCATGCCTGCCGGGAATTGCTATGGGTGCGTGAACTTCTGGTGGATCAGCGGATTCCCTGCGGAAGGAGCAACCATCGTCCACGAGGATAACCAGGGCTGCATCAGGATGATCGAGTCGGATCATTCGGAACCACAGGCAAAGCATGTCGATGTTTGCCACCACCATCAGCGAGACCTGAGGGAGCGGGTGATCATCGAGATGCGGTTTTGTCAAGTGCAGGGATGCCATCGGCCTGAGGAACTAAACCTCGGACAGACGGAACGCCAAAACAGGAAAGCAGGGAGAGGACCGGTGGGGGGCAGGCATCTGTCGAGAAGGAGTGTTGGCATTTGGGATGCGCCACCTGAATGCCCTTAGGGCCAGTAGGCATCCAGATGACGACCATGCGTGGCTGGTGACATCAAGGCTGATGTCACGCCCTGGGAACCCTTTGTAGGAGGTCCCAAGTGTGCATTTCCTTTCCTTTGTGTTTGACCCCTTTGTTTCATTTAGCTTTGAAATTTTGTATGGAGATGTTCTGTGTTAGTGTGCAAGAGTTTGCACACAAGTAATAAAGTGTTTCATCTAAATAAGCATCGATTGAGTTTATTCAACATATTTGTAAAAACGTGTTTATATGTACAGGTACGTCTTGGTGGAGAGCGGCTTTAGAAGGCATTCAGAAAAACAGGCGACTGCACGTAAACGTCGTGATGATCCCTATAGGAACTTCAGTATTTGGATTACTCTAAGATGTGACAATTTGTTATTTTTTATTTTTCATTATTATATTTACAATGTAACTTGTATATTTTGAACAATGGCTTCAAAACTCCACAATTAAGTTAATTGCAATGAATAAAAAGTATTTCTCTAAATGTTGTCACACTTTGGAATCACCATCACCATATGACTGCATGCTACTTGTATTAATGAAGTTATTAGATTGGCAAAGCAGCAACTTTTATATGTGTTCATCAAGCATTCCACAATTGTAAACGTCAAAGAGGTTGTGCAACTCACTGCACACATGATGTTACCACAAACATGATGGCACACCATATTTTTTTATTTCAAAATATTTTCATTTTCTAAAGAAAACAAAATTAGATTTGAAATAAAACATGCAGATATATGATAAACAATTTTTGTTTTCAATTTATTATTTCCTTTTTGCAAAATTCCAAAGCAAACTGGTTAAAAATACGGTCATAAAGTTGGCAGTCCAATAATTAATTGAACATGCTGCAGTGTATGGTGTGCGACTTCTCTGGAATATGATTTAAGTTTTCGTGCAGCTCAAAATTAGTAGAGGGAATTTCAACTCGGGCAGAATAAGGTTTTCCCCAGATTACATTTAAATTCCCAAACCGTATAGAAATGTCATTGAAAAACGTATAATAACATAAATTAATATAGAGCATTCACAAAGGACTGGTGAAACTCCTTCATTAAAGTAAAATATGGTAATACAAATCTAGCTAAATTATGTTTCCGCCACTTGGAATTATTAAGGTGTTCGTTTACACTGGATATCTATGTAATTTCAGTATTCATCCTGGTGGGTGTCTGTGATATGAATCTTCCCAGGTGCACAGCAAAGCGGAACTAACTTTCACTAATTGTAGCCTTTAAGAACACCTAAAGAAAGGGGGCACTGCATTGCTTTTTCTTCTTGGATTTTCTTGCAATCCATGCAAAAAATAAAACAAAAGTGTATCCTGACCCCAAACCATCCATTTCACTAAAGGCGCATCTCCACAAAGACATACATAAAAATGTACGTACAGACAAAAATTAAAACAACTCAAACCTTATATGTGAAAGTGTCTCCACCAAAAAATTTAAAAAAAACGTGTGCAAATGTATGCGTGGTGACACGTGTGTGATTGTTGCTTCAATTGAGCCAATGGCTGAGCCGAGCCGACGGCTAACGGATCAGCTGACAATACATTTTTCGCCTTTGATCTAGACCGTCTCCCGAGCGATCGCTCGTATGTATGTATGTATGTATGCGCATTTATACATACATACACGATTATACATACAAAATGACGGCTGACAGAAACCCGGAAGGAAAACTTGTGACGTGTTATTTCTTACGTCGGTTCTTCCCCACTTAAAGTGGTGCTCCCCTTTCGGCCAGTCCCTACAGATCACCCTTTCTTCTTGCAACCAAGGTTTTAGTAAGGGCGTTATTGCATGACACATATTACGACAATAACAATTGGTTACAAACCCAGGTAACACATCGTTGGCACAATCATTGGATTTTAGTTGGCACTGTTGGTGAATCATTGATAGTTGGCTGCCAACATTAGCTCAACGTTGGAAATTAGTGGAGTTGCAAAGATAGGTTTTATGTTGGCATTAAAAGTTTGGCCAATGTTTTTGTCAGGTGCATTTGCCAATCGTCAATTTTATGTTCGCATTAAATGTTTGGCCAACGTTTTTGCCTAATGCAGTTGCCAATCTTTTGGTTTTATGATGGCATTAAACGTTTGGCCAAAATTTTCGTCTGGCCAGCATAAAGCCAGGGTTACATATGTGGCATTTGTCAAGTACTTCGTTAAATGCCACATGTGTGTATTGGCCCAACACTTGACCTGTTTTACCAGAAGTCGGTATTTATCCCACATCAAAGTGGGCCAATGTTTGCATAACGAAACACTCACCTTGTACTTTGCACATACACATGTGTGTAGCGGTGTGCTTGATATTTGGCAAGTACTTTGGCAATAGGCAATACTTGCTACTGGCCAAATATCCCATGTGTGGCGCCACCATTAAATGTTTGTTAACATTTCCATCTGGTGCATTTGCCAATCATCAATTTTATGTTGGCATTAAACGTTTGGCCAACGTTTTCGCCTAGTGCAGTTGCCAATCATTGGTTTTCAGTGTCCATATTATAAGCTGTACGACAATTCATGTTAAGAACAAGATGTAGATTATGATTTGATAATTGCCCAAATATGTTAATCTAACTAGATCAACAAATTAGATGTATATAATTTGTGAATTCTTACATCAATTATGATTTTTTCCAAGTATAAACCATTCGTCCATCCTGCATAGTTTGAGTATATAGCTAAACGTTGCTATGGCTTGCCGCTATGGCAAACCCAAATGAAACTTCAGAAATCAATAATTTGGGGAGGATGGCCCGGATGCCAGCAGTTATTTTAAAAATAATTAGGGTTTAACTTGGGCCTTAAATAACCCCTAATGTACCCAAGAAACACTACACATTGGCCCATTGTTGGCGTTCAATTGGCTAAGTTGTTAAATCATTGGCAAGTAATATTCGCCTAATGAGACCTTTAGCCGAGCAGAATATTTTAGCATTTGACAAAATCTCTAGCTCTGTGGAAGAGTCGAGTTGTGTTGTTTGTGGGAAGTAAAACTAAAAGGTATAGTTTCTCCCCATACTGCACAACTGGGTGGCTGTTTTTAACCCTATTTACTACAAAATACAGTGGTTCAAAGACAAAACCATACACATGCATTCGACAGCTGTGTATGCAGTTAATTACCTTAATTTGACGAAGAAAAATAAGTTGGAATTCAATGATGTTATGTATATTTACTTACATTTCAAGCAGCAAATAAAATTATCCTTAAACAAAATTTATGAAAACAATAAATATTTAAACAAATCCATGTCAAAGTGAAAACTATACAGCAAATTAACATCAAAGTGAAAACCATTCAGCAAATTAACATCTAATTGTGAAAACCATACAGTCATCTCTTCTTGACAAAAACAAAATCAGTCTTTGATTTTTTTGCACATTAATACTTCATTGGTAAACCATTCTGTTTTCTTACTTTTTTAAATTTAAGCAATTTGGATAAGATTCCACCAGTTTTTTGGTGTAATCTGGAGATATTTTTGTCCCATTTCCTCTTGCAGTGCTTTTTTAAGTGATCTTTGATGGAAATTGAGTGTTGTCTAATTTTCACCTCCAATTTGGTCCAAAGATGTTCTTTTACATTTAGGTCTGGTGACTGAGGGGCAGTTTTCATCACTTTTGAGCAGTTGTACAGGCACCATTCCTTGACTATATGGGCTGTATGTTTTGAATCATTATCATGAAACAGCACAAACTCATCTTTAATATTTAGTTTTTCTGCACTAGTTTTCTAGTTGTGACATAGTATGTCAAGGTTTTTGTCTATAATGCCATAAATGAAGTGCAGATTTCCTGTGCCAGCAGCTGACATACAGCCCCATACCATCAATCCACCGCATTTGACAGTTGGTCGAAGATTTTGTTTTTTCAGTTCCTCGCCAGGTCTTCTCCATACGTAACAACGACCATCTGATACAAATATGTTATATTTACTTTCATCAGTAAATATAACTTTATTCCAAAACTCTGGTTGTTTTTGGTAGTGTTCTTCAGCAAACTGTTCTCTAGCTTTCTGATTTTTGCTGCTGATTAATGGCTTTGTCCTGGCCAATCTACCATTGAAGTTGTTTTTTCGGAGAACAATGCGCAAACAGTCTCAGGGATAACACTTTTATGCAAATGTTCCCGAATCTCAACAGCAAGTTTTGGAGCACTTAATCGGGTTTTTTCCGTAATCTGACGAAGAATCCACCTCTCATCAGTAAATATTTTTTTTAGGACTCTTCCTTACTTTACTGACGATTTGATGGCAATTTATATACCTCTCGATGATATTCTGGACATCTTTGCATAATTTCAGCTATCATCCTGATGGATTTTCCATTCTCATCATGGCTAACAATCAATTCACATTTTTCAATGTTGTATGGGCTCCCATTTCAAAAATAGAACACCTTTTTCGTGATGAATTAATAGAATGGCAAGATTACAACACGACACAAACGTGCTTATAGTAATTTCCCTATGCAAATTATTCCAAATATTTTTACAAGATAATGAACTTTTACCTGTATGGTTTTCACTTTGACGTTAATTTGCTGTATGGTTTTCACTTTGACATGGATTTGTTTAAATAGTTATTCATGTTTTCATCCATTTTGTTTAAGAATAATTTTAATTTGTTGCTTGAAGATACATTACATCATCATTTAATTCCAAGTTATTTTTCTTCGTTAAATTAAGATAATTTAAATTAGCTGCATACACAGCTGTGAAACGTATGTGTATGGTTTTCACTTGGAGCCACTGTATATGTCGACACATTTTTGGGGATAAATTCCTCTTCCCCCCACTTCCCCCTCCAAGAAATTCAAGAAATTTTAAGTTTCAAACCTAATCGGCACATAGAAAATGTGAATTTCACTTTTGTATTTAAACTGCGATTTTTCTGCTCTAGAAATGGAGTTTTGCTGGCATTGAAAAGGCCATTTTTTTAATGAAAATCTTTGTGTGTGTTAACGTGGCCCAATTCTCTGCTCTGCCCTTCATAATAGCCTACTGGTGATCCTGAATATATGGCCAAAATAGTACACTTCGAGAAATACCCTATAAACTCTATTCCCCCCACACCAAACCGTATGTGTCATCACATTTTTTTTGGAAGAAGGGGGGGGGGAGAGATTATGGTCCAGAATCGTAAGGTTGACAATTTTGGCTATATGTTTGTGGAATATGTTGGAATAGAAATTGCACTTTTACCCAAGAAAAATGCAAAAAAATTAAGTTGTATTTTCACCTAAGAAAAATCGCTCTTTAATTTAAAAAAAATGAATTTCTAGAACAGAATAATCGCATTTCCATGTAAAAAATTTCTCCTTTTAACACCATTTTGTAATACAGATAGGTCATCTATCACATGCCATTCCAAGGAGAAAATCCATTGTTTGATCTTTTTGTAAAGTAATATTTGGGCATATATTGCGGTGAGACTTTAAACATATACCAGGTGTAGCTTCGTTTTAAAGATTTAACTACATGTAAAGGCTAGGAGAAGTATCTTTTTTTTTTAAACACGAAATATAATTAAAAATGGATGAACATACATGGGTTCATCTTAGATGTATGGTTGCACCCCAAGTTTGTCCAAGTCCAATCCTGATCCGACCAAAATTGCAGCTTCTGCAGCAATTCTAGTACCTGCTTGATCTATATGACTACTGATTACATGAACTCTGATTACTCTGATTACATGATTCCACTGTAATCATAATCAGTACTCGTACTCATGAGTACAATTTGCTCAAAACTGTTTTCCACCGATAAAAACATGTTGTTTCTCTTCAAAAGTCATTTTTCTGCCAAAACACGTGTTTTCCACCAATAAAAATGTTTTTTTCTGCCAAAAAAATCAATTGTGACATTCAGCATTTGATATTCAAGATTTAGAAAAAATAAAAAAATAAATTCCTTTTTTTAATAAATCTTGAATCTTAGGATCGTCCTTAGCGTAGTAAACAGCTATAACAATTCTTTTGTCACATTTTGTTTGCTTATAAGCTAAAATAAATTCAAAATTTGGATTATATTTTATTCATCCTGGAGAAAACTTTAAACTGGCTACTTTCCTTTACAAAATGTCTCCATTTATAATATCTCCACTTAATTATCTAGCTATTTTTGGGTCCCCTCATCACACGCCCTTGTTACTTTTAGGGGCATAGGATCATCTGTCATGGACTCATGGATGGAAATAGACCACAAAAAACGTCAGGGGAATGTCAGAGTAATGTTTCAGTGGTCACACTGCAGACCCCATGTTTTCGAGTTTCAGCAAATTTTTACTTTGTCTCATGTCATTAAATAATTGAAACATCATGTTCATCTATCTCAAGCTTAATGACTAGTACAACTATTAAGGTAAGGCTTGTTTGTGGTTTTTTTCATATTGTTTACTATTTAGAAATACTCCATTTGCCGCTAAAGGTCTAGAAACGTCAGTTACTTTACACATAATTCCAACAGTTGACGCATGTGCTTAGCAACTTTTAAAGCCGGGAAATTCAAATTTAAATTTAGAAATAGTTTATTTTAAAAAACTAACAATTTAAATGGATAAATAAAACTAACAAGACCTTGTTTATGTCTTAAAGAATTTTTATACATTTTTAGTTTTATTTAAACTTTTTTTTGTTTGACTCTGAGGTGAGTTGCAAATTTGACCCATTGAAATACATAGGGTTGTAACCTGGTTGTGCCCCTTAAAACCCCTAGTGTTTTAAAGTTAAAAAATGTTATATTCAATCTCCCTGACTTTTCCCCAAATAATACATTTTTCCCTGAGTTTTCCAGATGTGGGGGAAAACATTTCCATATGGGTGGACACTTTAGTTAGACATTTAAGGACATGGTTGAACATTTAAGTGTTTAAAAGTTCAAAAAAATTTATTTCCAATTTCCCTGTTCCTTAAATATTACATTTTGCCCTGACTTTTTCATGTATTTTTAACGTCCCTGGCTATTCCAGGTCTGGGGGCCACATGACCACGCGATCAGAATTTTTTTCCTCATACATGCTTTGTTATTTGGAGATTAAAATCATATCTTTCAAATTTTAACCAAACAAGGTTGAACTAGTTAACGTTTCCCAGTTGGAATGTCTTTGGCGAGTTTCAGTGGTGCCTTTTCAGCCAGTTGGAGAGAATCACTCTTCCATCATAGATAGTGTGGGGACATCCCAACATTCATTATTCAACATTCAACATTAGAAGATCAACATATTCTAAATTATGGCCAGTTTTATTGTGACACATGTTTTGTGTTTTCGCTAATGCCGTCAAACTTTCATCTGATGAAGAAAATGTAGAACCACTGTTGTTAGAACAGGTCAATATAATGATTCAAATATACTAGACTGTTATTCATGTGAATATCAAACATATTTACATAAAACTATAGGCTGTGTTTGTAAAAAAACCAGACACAAGCGGAGAATATTGGGATTCCCTAAGGGAAGTTTCGGTAATTTTGAACATTTTATTCTGTATTTTCATTTTATTTAACTCGCAAAGTAGGGAACTAAGTGGTTTTTTTAATATTTCGTGGTGAATAATGAGCAGCTGGCAACCTTGTATTGTGGTAAAATTCATGTTGTGAGTATATTAACTCCATACCTGGCCATTGAACGCCATAAATGTTTTAGACATTTATGGCCGTATATAATTTTTCTGATGGGGATATACTTTGAAAAATGTCTTGGTCCAAAGTTAAGCCACATGATGGGGTAACTGGGACAGAAATTGATGGGAACATCCATGCACATGTAAATCAAAGAGTACAAATGATTCCACGTTCGGAATAATGGGTTGGGGTTGATTATTTTTGACATGGCCAGTTTCGAGTCATAATTATCTAACTCGTTTTCAGACATTCACATTTTCTGGCAATTTATTTTGAAATACTTCATATCATGTGCGGCCCGCATATATAACATTGAAAATAATTACCTTTGAAAAGTCATTTCAAACGTTTATTAAATATCCCTTTATAGTAAGAAAAAGAATTGCATGCATCATTTTGAGCTGAACGATAAACTCAGCTTGTATTAATTACAGGTTGCCTAGGTAGAATAGTAATTAGGTATTTATGTTATATTATAACATGGATTATAATGTGGATTAGAGTTTAAAACCAACAACTGTACATTTGCAGCTGCCATTTATAAATAACCTACCTTAACCCTGTTAACAATGTTTTAAGAAATTTGTTAAGAACATGAAATTCTAGGTTCTTACCTTGATATTCATCAGTTAACAACAACACCTGTTTTTGTTGTTCATCCTACAAAGAGAACACTTTTAAAAAGTTGATAATAATATTTTCAAACTACATATTAAACAGAGCTCATTGTCTCCTAAAAACAAAACATTTACATATTTACCATTTCAACTGGAGGAATTTTACGGGAGTAAATCTTCAGTTTTCCACGAAATGACTTATAAATTATGCTTGAATTTTTTGAGGTATTTCCACCTAATGCCAAATGTAGCGCATTTAGAAACCATGAATGAAATGCAATCGGATCACCTGAAATGCAGAGGAATTGAGTTAGTGCACTGAAACAAAACGTTAACGTTTCAGCAAAGTTTTTCAGAAAAACGTAACTCTTCACCTTGTTCTGTTATCTGAAATTTTTTCTTGCTGCAAAGTACCACAGCTTGCAGCATTTCATGAGGACTGACATGGGCTTTAAAGTTCCGTGGGTTCCAAAGTTTGCGCAAGAGTTCACCAAATCTCTGCACCAACAGGAACATAATATCTCCAGGCTGTGGTTTAATATGGCTATAGTTTTCCACACGCAAGAAGTAGTTTCTAAGAGGCGGCACGTGAGATAAAGCCTAACAGAGAACAAATTGCAATTTAAAAACATTTTCAAGTAAACAAATTACATAAAACATAAAAATAAAAAATAAATGTTATTTAAAATTTTGCTTTTGACAAAACGAAAGCACGAGTCAATACACTGCATTAACTTGTTAATTAATAAGCAATATTACCTGAAGAATGACATTGCAGTAGTCATTGGCTTTGATATTATTTAATCCCACGATACCTGTAATGGTTGAAAAATCTATTAAACACCGTTACTTAAATCACGTGATATTATAATTAGTGAAAGATAAAGAATGCATTCAACTTCAATCAAATGGTAAATCTCACCTGGCAAGTATGTTGTTCCATCAATCGCTCTAGACAATCTATCGTTTTTATCAACTATTTTAACCTGGTCAGTCAAGAACGTTGGTTGCAACACATACTGTAATTAAAATCAAACTTTTCTAACCCAATACATTCCCTCAAACGCCATTACATGCATTACGTTATGGAAAACTAATCACCTTAATGTCGTCCAAAGCTGAGTCAATGATTTCATAATTATCTGGCAAACAATAGAATTTTAAGGTGAGAAGATTCAAGTAGACATGATGACCAACTTCCACACTATGAGTGTAAGCATGAGTGTTCTGACCACGACCTTTAAATAAAATAAAAGATACATTGACAAATTTGTGCATGTTAACAACTGAAATTTAACAAGCATTCAAAATATATTTAATTAAACATAACATTTAATCCAAGATCACAGCAATTTAAATAAAAAGGCATACCTTGAAAATATTTCCCACAAACTAAACAGGCATAAACATTGATCCTCGATAATGAGACTGAGCATAACTTTTCAAAATCAAAATCAAGTAATGGCCTGAAAAATAACATTCAAAACATTAGTGGATATGTCGAAATCAATATGAGACCTAATTTCACAAGGACTTCAACACAACAAAGAAGAATATACAGTAGGCAAAAAATGTATGAGAACACCATGATTTTTGTTGTTCACAGCGAACTGAAATGTAGTACATTTAAACAGTCACATGTATTATATTGCTTGCATTACATATATTATGTAGCCACAAAACAACATATTTAAAAAAATAAAAATGAGTTTTTCACCGCAAAAAAAGTTTGAGAACAGTAAGACAAATGTACAATAACATCAATTTTCAGAATGGCAGTTGCAAATTAATACTTTGTTTGAAAACCATTGGCTTTAATAACTGCTTCTAAGCATCTAGGCATAGATTCCACTAAATTATTCATGATGTCTTGGGATAATCTGTGCCACTCTTCCTGCAGTATCATCTTCAGAAATTCTTTTCCTGTAATTGAGCATTTTCTTATTTTTTGGCCTAATAAATGCCATAGAATCTCTGTGGGGTTAAGGCCTCGGGATTGTGGTAGAGTTTTCAACTGCCAGAGTGTGTTGTACAAGAATCACTGTATGATGATCCTAGCAGTATGCTGAGGATCGTTGTATCACTGGTCTATAAACCACTCCTCCAGCCTAATTATGTAACGGACACAAAATGCAAACGCCACTACAGAATATGCCAAACCAACTGATACATATTATGGCAAATTAACTGTTACGGAATAGTTAGAAGGAGGTGTTAGGCTAGAAAGGTACCTACAATTAATGTGTATGTTGTAGGGGAGTTATTTTATCTCGTATGTTGGTAATTAGACATATCACATAGTTAATGAGTATCAATTTTTTCTGCTTTCTGAGGGAAATTTGGTTGGTTGGGCGGTTGGTTAAGTTTACAGGCTCAAAGACTACTATGGTCATAGAGCGCCCAGACAATTTCAGGGAGATATCCAGCATACACAAAAGTCATGGAATAGAGAAAATAGAAGAGTAAGGAGAGGAAGGAACACAATCACGGCCGATTTTTAGAGTAAACTACCTCTTCATTTGCCCGGAAACAACTGTGGAAAACTAACAGTCAGGGTAGGTGGCCCAGTTGAGAATCGAACCTGGGTATCCCTGAGGGAAATTTAACATGACATGAACCAAGAGGAGGAAATACAAATCAAAAAAGAGGAAGCAAGTACCTGCCAATTTAATTGAAACAACTTTAACAAAAACTACCAAAACCACGTAATACAGTAACACCAAACCAGGTTTCGAAGAGCATTTTTCAAGATTTAAGATGTAAAAGTACACTAATTACACAATTATGCTGAATGTCGATGATAAACGATAGCATTGCACTTTAGCAGTATTCAAGTGAACAAACGACGTCATTGAGGCAGTTTTTGAAGATTAAAATTTAGAAACATGATCAACATTTACGTTGAATATGACAATTCCATCATGGTTCAGTCATCAACTTCGAAATGCAAATATAAGTCACGCAAATATAAAATTTGTTTTGTTATACATGCAGAACTACCTGTTTATTGTATCCAGGTACGGGCAATTTCTGCTTTTATCGAACGCAGCTTCTGGAAATTAACAAATGAAATTATTTGCCATGTGCAAATGGATAAATAGGCCTAGCAATGCTTCGAACTAATTCTTAAGAATTTCGATGAGAGACTACACAATATAATTTAGAAAATCAAACTTGTACTTACTTTTTCTTACTTTCAGATTATTTTCATTTGAATCATTTCGTTCATCATCATCAGCAAGCTTTCTCTTGGATATAGCTTGATGCCGCTCAACCTTCGCAAGGGCTGCCATATTGAATTAGCCGCATCCCTTTCTTCAGCCAGTAGATAGCGCCATCTGGCTATCGATTAGTGGTTAAGAAGTGAATGTAGAAATTTGTCATTGGTGGGCCTTGAAACAGCTATGCAACGCAAATGAAGATGTGGATAGATGCAGTGTAGTACAAGAATAGTAGTGTAGGGTGATTCCTGCACTACGGTAACGCCTCCTAACGTAGGGTCCGTCTCAAAGAATAGGCTACACTTCAGCTCAGTTCAGCAAGTTGTATTTGTTCTTTACTGAAACGCAAAAAGGATAGGTAGCGATTTTCTTTTTTTAGTGCCGATTTTATTGAACTGAGAAATGGCCGCGAAGCCTAAACGAATAGACAAGGAGCACGGATTTATGAAAATTATTATTAAAAACCAAGTTGACAGGTATGCATAAAATCTCTATATTCAGCACGTGTTTGAAATCACTCGAAGTGTCAATTATGGTAACCGTAGCTATATAGCCATATCTTTGCTTTATATTTTACGATATATATTTATGTAAAGCGTTTTTCAAATTATTTCTTGCAACCTAGCCAGATCTATATTCCGTTTAAACACCAAATTGGTCTGCTTTTACGTGAAATATACATACACTGTGTCAAAAAAGTTTTCATCCACCCATCTTGTACATTTTTCAAGTGTGATAACTTTTTATTCAGCAAA
>JAQGAE010002438.1:0-17843 GCA_034696685.1 Julus scandinavius | reverse complement strand
ATTATACAATGCTTAATTGTTTGCAGCTGTTTAGTAGGGAGCTACTATGTCTAAGTTGTCACGCAAATGATAGAATGCCATGAAATCATTGTTTGAAAGATGACACTTGTGATAATACGCCAACATGTTATCGCGAAAATTCGAACGTAGCGGTTCCTGTATGTTTTCGTAATCAAAATGCTTTATAATATCTGATGTTCATTTTTTAAATAACGAAACTTCTTTTCTCGCTTAGGAGAAATAAGCATTTCTTGCTTATATTAATAAATAAAAATTTTAACAGTATAAAGCTTTATTTTGGGGCGAATTCTATTGATTAATTTAATGGCAAATCTAGGAATACATTACTTTAAAACGTCTTCAGAGTAACATGTAACACATTTAATAAATATTTCATGCATTTTATTTAATGTTTTTATGTCAATTGAAATGCAGTTTGTTTTTTAAGAAACATATTTTAATTAAACTCATAATTAATATATAATTTATAGGTTTAACATGCACTTGCAACGTTTATGTTATCTGCAAACACTGTATAATATATATATTTTTTTTTACTAAACAATTCTGGAAAATCTTGTTTTTATATTATATTATCAATATTGCATAAAATACGAGATATTTATTGACACATTCACGTATCCATCATATAACGACAACATTGGGTGCATTTTTAAAAACATTTTACAACTTGGATTACTCATTTAGAAAATGTTCTAAAGTATAACGAATACGGCTGTAGTTTTTGATGAGTAGGCCTATTTCGTTCCGATAAATCATCAACATTGGTAGCTCAACTGTAAAGGCGGAGAATGTTGACTTCTCTGTTGTAGATATTTTGTAATAGAATACATTTTAATGGTAATATCGTGCTATGGATCCATTAGTATTATAAAGCAACCCTAGTACAGTAGCAATAGCGCCATTTGGTAACCTTGACATGATTATTTTCAACATCTCGTTAGTAGTGTAACCATTGTATAGTTTTCGTATTTCAAATTTGTAACGTAACTTCTTGGGAAAAGAAGATTCTCTATATGAAATATTCCTTTCAAAATCTTGAAATTCTAATGATGTGCTATGGAGGAGACAACATATTATTATAGGTAATGTATACAGTATATTTATTTAAAATATTCCTTGAGATGTCAGTACAAATACTGTGTGTTTATTACTAGTGAGTACTAGCTGACCATCCCAAGTAAGACGTTGCTACTTGATGTAATAGTTTGCAAATAGAGCATTGCACTGCATATTTAAGGTCCCATTAATTTAAAATGTACTTCAGCATAGTTACTGTGTATGACACTTTTTCGATTTACGGCCCACAATGTTTTATTATACGGCCAAAAAAACAAGGCCGGATTTGGCTAACAATAAAACAACTTATGGGTTTCTCTTCGTTTAAGAAGGGAAAATAATGAAAATCACAATGCAGAAAGAATTGATTCGCTTTACGACCAACTTTTCCGGAACGTATCTAGGCTGTTAAGCGAGGTATGGGTGTATCGTTAAAACATTTTATACACATGTCTATTTCTGAAAATACTCTCTGTAAACAAAACTTTTTTACCTTTGAAATTGAAATGTGACATTTTGAAATCCATCATTCATTTTTCAAAAATGGTTCATAAGATAAACTCATCTGAATCATTTTTAAGTCGAGTTTTCATTAATTGAAATTTTGTATTGTATTTTTGTGTTCTAATGCGTTATACATATTATATAGGTCTTATTAAAGCATCCTATGAAGAAATGTCACGTATGGGCACATTTGTCCATAGTTACACATTTTTTTGTATATGGGGTTTCCCCATGTACGCGTGTATTACGTATATTTACAGATTTTATGTTTATTAGAATAAGCTTCGAAATTGACCACCATCCAAAAATTGTATTACCTTCGTTGCCAATCAAACAAAACAACGTGATTAACGTCAATCATTCGGATAAATTGGTTTGACTTTTGACCAGTTTGACATGAATCTTAGGAGAGTTTTGATGAATGCATGTCCATTCAGCTGACATCATTAGTAAAATCCATCATTTCCTAATTCAAAAACTGGCACGATATGATTTTAGAGACACAACAAGCTGTATTATTGACAACTGACATGTGTCAAAAATTCTGACATAAATGTGTAACCAATAGTGAATGGCATCCTCTCGTATTTCCGTATTTTAATTCCAAGTAGCCTTGAGCGTTTTAAGGTCATATTTGATCTGATTTGGAGTAAAAACTAAGTATAAAATTCACAAATTATTGATTATTACAAATCTGAGAACAATATCTGCTTTATTACACATACTAAAGTTTAATAAACAATGTACTACATTTGTATTATTATTTTTCTAGCTACCAGGTCAGCATTTAAAATATTTTGGAATATTTAGTGGGACTGTTATGGAAATTGCAAATTATTATGCGACAAATAAGTAATAAAAACCCTTTTGTTAGCAGATGGAAAATTGGGTGTGGAATTACTTTGACGAATTTTGGAGTCCATAACAGTTGACTGGACACTAGAAATGTCATTAGGTTCCACGAAACTACTAAGTTTGGGTGTTAGAGAGCAAGTTGGACAGGTCACAACTGGTATACATTTCGTGTTCAGGATTGTATCACTTGTTTCCCATAAATTGCATATAAAATTAGCATTTGTTTGTGGACATGAGCATGCACCATCGCAATCACAAAAGCTCACAAAAACGTGTTCTGGTTGCAGCTTGGAATTTACCTTTGACCCCGGAATTCTCGGTATGCAATCTACCTTTCTTCCATCCACGTTTAACAAAAGGGGTGCAGCCTTACGTTCTGGTTGAATTTGTGTAAAACTTAAAGGCTTTTGAGCCAGTGGGGAATTTTTAGGTCGAACTGAAACTTCTTCTGTTACTTGTTTCAACATTCCTAACTGTGGAGCTGGCAGATCTAATGCGGAGAACGACATCAGCAAATTCGGTTCAGATTTACTGAGCTGACTGTTTAAGGTGGAATTGTTGTCAGTGTGATCATTATTAAGCTTATGATCAGCAGCATATCTTGATCTTTTTTGTGATGATGTCAAAACCTTGCTATTTCTTGTAGTTTCAATTACCTGGATTCCACTTGATGTTTGTTCAGCAGAGATGTGGTCCATGCCAGCCTTAGGACGTCTTCCTGATTTCCGGCTAAAAATATTTGAATAAATTAAGTTGTATATGGGGAATTTATCAAACATAGTGTATGTAATAATGTGATAACCCAAAAACATAACAGCATATTCAGTGGAGTCTCACTTATACGAATATGAGGGGAAACATAAAATTCTTCTTATAAGTGAATTCTTCATATAAGTGAATACAATGTGCATGTGCATGTACTAGCAGGTTTCGTGGTTACTGTATTTTAATAATTAGAGAATAATGTACATACAAAGAAGATATATAAGCACAAACAATAAGGTACATGTAACTTAAGTTAATCTTTAGAAATGTGCTTATTTCGTCTTAAAAAACTGTGTAATTTTATCTTGCTTGTTTTTCCTGCAAGCTACATATTATATAAAACGTGTTCACAGTCAATAATAACATCAGACTCTTTCGTTTATGTCTTTAGAATAGACGAAACGCTATGTAAAAAAGCTCTTCTTATAATTGAATAGTATTTATACAAGGGGATTATATCAGGGGTAGGAATCACCATTTGTATAAGTGAAAGTTTCGTTTAACTGAATATCGTAAAAGCTAATAATGCATTACACATGGTTAAATGGAGTTTTGTCGGGGAACAAGAAATTGTTTCTATAACTGAATGTTTCATATAAGTGAGCTTCGTATAAGTGAGACTCCGCTGTAGTCTTATGTTCATGGGTTTAGTAGTGTGATAGTTACTGTTCTGGTCTCTTAGCCGACGTTTGGGGTCTTTGAACTGGCTTGCTCTTTGGGTCATAGGGCGGAGGTTTGGGCAATCCAATCAGAAGACTCATGACATCATCGTACGATGGAGGTGCATCCAGTAAAGTCTCGTTGTCTTCAAGATCAGTTAGTGGCTCTAGATGTTGTTAAATCACTTAAAATTCTTGTAAATTTAAGATTTTGTGTGTTCTGCTGCAAATTAGATTATACCTATTCTTTCCTGTGCAACAGACTCCTGCATTGCTGCCTGTGCTCTTTCCTGAAGAGTTCGCACTCCTAGTAGATACATGAATATCAGCATGCCAATAATGACAAGAAGAAGAGCAAGAGTACATGCCACTAGTGCAATCGTGGATGTGGAAGATGTTTCTGCGTGCATCTGCCACCAAAGGGCCTCCACTGGATCATAATCTAAAAATGAAACACGGAATGATGTGAACTAAAATCATTGAACTTAATAAAGAAAAAGTCAGTAAGTTTCACAGATGCCGCATGGTTTCAAGTCAAAATTCTACGTGAATTAAATAGATTGTGCTACCATTCTTTCTAAAATACTGTACTCACGCTTTTCCTTAGGAATTGTGGTCATTGTAATCCTTTTTTTATCACAATGTTAAGTTGACTTTTTTTAAATTAAATAAGATATTAATTGAAATAAAATTGAGAATAAAATATTCTATATTTTCTAAAAGGACAAATATTGCTGTGGAGAAATGGAGAGTTTTCGATCTTTTAAGGCTTCATCACATGACTTGAAGATAAGTATTTAATTAGATTAAAGGAAAGCTTATATGTGAAGCCAACAGAATATAATCATTAAAGTGTATATCGAAATTAATTGAACAAATGACTTTAATATGTGAAAGTGTAAGTTCAACTTTGAAAGCTGATTAGTTTAAGGAAAAAATTTTTACTGATCTTGATGAAGATAGTAAAATCTAATGAAATTCTAAAGTGGAATTATCTCCTTCAGCTCATATATAGTTTATTCCATAACAGAATAAGAAGTAAAAATAATAACTCATAAATCAATCTAGATACGTTATACTTTTTGAATATTTATCATAGACAACTGCATAAAATACTAATGAGACTACTCAAACACTTTCATTAGGTTTTAAAACGTATTTATTTGCTAATAATAGTTTCTATGATTGATGCCGTATTCCCACTTGACCGAGAACCGAGAACCGACGTTGCTGACGTCAGAATCTCGGTTGCCGAGACACCATGCGGCGTACTTGACAATGTAACTCCCACAATGCATTGCTTTAAAACAAAATAATTGTACTTTCAGTGTAAACGGTAATTAATTAAAGCGCTTTAGTTGTTTTATTTTCATGCCAATTAACAACACAGTGTGGCGTCCTTCTCAGTAGATTCCCATGATGCAATGCTTTAAAACAGAAGCTGTAATTATAAGCGCTTTCAGCGTAAACGGTTATAAGTTAAAGCGCTTTAATGATTTTATTTTCATTCCAATCATTAACACGGTATGGCATATGTGTCGTAATTCCCTACATGCAATGCTTTAAAACATAAGCCAATGTTCTTTTAGAATAATCGAAAATCCCATGATGCAATATTTTATAGCAAATAATAATTGCCTTTCAGGGTGTTTGTTTCCCGCCATAAGCAGACGAAATAGTGATGACGACACAATAAAAGGGCTCGGCTGCTCATGTCTAAACTCGCGGGAAAAAGTCTGCGTTAGCTCGACAGCTGTGTGAACTACTATCGTTCGTTTTTGCTAAATTATTGTCAGTAACATCTTTATTTTTATTTTTCACGTACAAGTTTTGTCTTCTAACTTCGTGAGGAAAAATGCCGGCGAGTTTGTCGACTGGATCCATTGCGGTAAGTGAAGTAACGATATACGAAAAGGTCAATGGAACTTGTATTCTGGGGGCTTGTAACCGTTGCTAGGCGTATTTGTAATTTTCCATTTCAGCTAGGAATTCCTATGCTAAATTATCTTCAAGCTGTTTCAATTCATTACGTACAAAATATGAAGCAATCTACGATGGCAGCTATTGAATTCATAGTTTGACAACTGTCCACAAAGACATTTAGTAAACAAAGGCGATATGGCGGGATATCAATTTAGCTATGTTGTCAAAATTAAGCAGGGCTGTATTGATAAAACGCTTCAAAATCATAGTTTGATTGTAAATCGTTATCAATTTAACTCAGTCCAAAGTTAAGTAGTGATCAATAGTGATTTGTTCAATATGTAGTCTATAAAAACATGAAAAGACGCAGTTAATGTAAAATGGTGGCCAACTGCCCTTGGTTTTGGCCCTCTACTGCGTTAGTAATTATCAACTCATAGCATATTGAATAAAGGGTTAAGGCACACTATTTAAAAGAGAGGAATTTGCTGCAGCTCAGTTGCTAAAAACTGTGCTGATCAAAGCACCTCACCAAAATTGGTGACCATAGAGCATTTATCATGCATAGGACAGGATTTTTTCCAGGGTCTTTTTGATGGTAATTTACCTGATTACAGATCTCGTATATCTGTTTAAACCTATCCCAATGTATAATGTTTTTGTGCATTTGTTTTTCATTTTAGGAGATAATGGAGGGAAGTAGAGTTGAAAAGCCTGTGCTTCAACTACTGGTACGTGATTTGCTAATTTTGGTTTGCCTTTACAAGACAAATCTCACCATGAAAAGCATTGATCTTAAAATGTCCTTTTTGCTGATTGCTTAGGCTTTGAAAAAGCTTGCCACGCCTGGGGCTAATGGTGTTATTTCTGAGCGGTACAGACTCCTATTGTCCGATGGGGTCAATTCCTGCACATGTACGTACTGCTGTACTTGAAAACATGAATAAAAATCATGATTTCTCATTATTTCATGTTATCTTTTACTCTATTTAGTTGCTATGTTGGCTACCCAATTGAATTATCACATCACAAGCGGCGACTTGGATAAATTTGCTATCATACAAATGGAAAATTATGTTCTTAATCGTCCCCAACCAAATAAGTATGCACTTTATTGGCCTATGACAGTGAATTGCCGTTATATTATATACAACCATCGTGGTATACTTATGCCATGTCTTTGCATTGTAGGAAAGTTCTCGTTGTTTTGGACCTTGTGGTTTTAAATTCTGGGGCAGAGGTGGGTAGCCAAATTGGAAATCCAGTGGCCATTGGGAGTTCGTCCAATCAAGAAAATCGGGATGCTAATCCACAAGACTCCAAGAATGGTAAAACTATGCTTCATTATAATTTAGCGAGAAATTAGTGACAATACTGTCCTTTTTATTTATTCCAGCTAAGATATTTGTTTGTTTTTGAAGATTTGATATTGTCGTGAATACAGTCTCATTTTAATGGAGTTTTTTTCCTGTTTGTGATTCCATGTATCGCCAAAAGATGTAACCAAAAATTTGAACAATTTTGAGACTGAAACAAAAATCAAAAAGGAACCTGTTAGCAGTGCAACTCCACAGTCAAACTTTTACAAACCCTTTCAAGGGAAAGCTGGGAATAACAGCGGCGCAACAAAGCAGAGGGTGGTGCATTCAATCGCAAACTTAATGCCCTATGCGAACCGGTGAGTCATAATTTTGAGTTGAGAATAAAGTTTTTGTCCTAGCTTGTTCATCATATTTGTACAGATTTGCTTTTATTTCAGGTAAGAGTCATTTTATGGATATTATTTTGATTGTGTTTCAGGTGGACAATTCGGGCCAGAGTGACCAATAAACCTCCTGTTCGAACTTGGAGCAATCAAAGGGGTGAAGGCAAGTTGTTCAGCGTCGACTTACTGGACGAAAGCGGCGAGATCCGTGCAACTGGTTTTAACGAACAGTGCACTCAGTTCTATGACAAGCTCATCGTTAATCAGGTAAAGTAGCATCATGTTATTGATTCTCCCGGGCTATTGCAGTCTTGAACGGTGTTTTTATATCCGGTTGTTTCTTCTTAAGGTCTATTACATTAGCAATGCAACTCTGAAAACTGCAAACAAGAATTTCACATCCATTAGGCATGATTACGAAATGACTTTTAAAGCCGAAACTTTGATCGAGCCTTGCGAGGACAGTGTCGACGAAATCCCCATAATCAATTTTGCGTTCGTTCCCATCAATAAACTAGTCGATATGGATAAAAACACTGTCACCGGTAAGCAAATATACCGCATTTAATGTGCCAATGCTTCTCGGCATCCACCTTCATTGTGATTTTTATTCAATTCGAAGATGTCATTGGTGTCGTTAAGCGGTACGGAGAAATGCAGACGCTGGTTGCTAGAACGACGAATCGAGAATTGAAAAAGAGGGACATCTTCCTCGTGGACAGCTCCAACGTTGAAGTTACTATGACAATGTGGGGCGAAGAGGTATGTTTGAGTTTAAGAATAAAAGGTTTTTGTTTTGTTATTGAAATAAGGACAGAAAGATTACCTGAAGTTATTACAGCTCATGTTTCTTATGTTGTTTTTTTGTTGTTGTTTTGTAGGCTGAACAGTTTGATGGTTCTGGAAATCCAATTGTTGCTGTAAAGGGAGTCCGCGTCAGTGATTTCGGAGGTCGGTTGTATTTTGTCGTTGATTTTATTATACGTTCTCATCTTGCATTTTCAATTCAACTTTCTTTCTTTTTTCTGAACTTTTACAAAAGTTTTTTTTAAAGCATTTCATCGCCTTTTATCTAAACTGTTTGTTTTTTGTATTTTGCTTTTTAGGATGTTCACTGAGCACAACGTCTTCATCTGTGTTCATTATTAATCCTGATACCCCTGAAGCAAACGCATTAAAGAAGTGGTTTATTTCAGAAGGTTCCAACTCGACTTCAAATTCCATCTCGAGAGTTGGCAGCGGTGGTAAGAAAGCAGAAGCGTTGTATGCCAAATTAATTCACTTCTTTAATTATTGGGGTGTACACAATGTTTGTTTTTTACAGGTTTTGTCACAAATTGGAAATTTTTGCAGCAAGCGAAGCTGGATGGTTTGGCTGCTTCGGATAAGGCAGAGTATTTCACTGTCAAAGCTGTCATTGTATTCACAAAAGTAGAAAATTGCATGTATATGGTGAGTTGTGTAAACTTTGAAAGTTAAACAGCAATTGGTCAATGCATGCTGTTGATTCTTTTTGTTTTTGGTTGTTTGCTTATTTTTATACTATATTTTGGAATATTTTTTGTTTTACAGGCATGTCCTACAGCAGAATGTAACAAAAAAGTTATCGATCAAAGTAATGGCTACTACAGGTGTGAAAAATGCAATAAAGAGTTTGATAGCTTTAAGTGGCGTCTTTTGCTCAATGTAAGTTGGCCAAAATTCACTCTCCGTTAATATCGCCAGCGTTTTTTGCTGATCTGGCTTTTCTTACATTAGGTCTGCATTGCCGACTGCTCGGAGACCATTTGGGTAACCTGTTTTCAGGAATGTGCCGAAACTATTTTAGAATCAACGTCTAAGGAGTTAGGGGATCTGAAACTTTCGGTAAATAACTTGTGATGTGAACTTGCACTATTCTGTTTTGTAGATTTTTCAATCCCAAAATGGGCTACCCGCAAAATATTAATAATGTACGTTCTTTTGAATCATTTTCAGAATGCTGAAGAATTTACAAAATTTATCCAGAAGGCCAACTTCAAGCACTTTATTTTTAAGCTGCGTGCAAAAATGGAAAATTTTCAAGTAAGTTTAAAAATTGTATTGCTAATTCGTGAATAGTAGCAAAACCAGTGCAAAGTTAAATGTCTCATTTTTATTTCATATTATGAAATCTAAATCATAAACTATGGATAAAGCTGCTTGAATAGTTGTTGAATACTCATTTTTTTGATGAAAATGTAATGTTTTTGTAGGATGAAAACCGTCTCAAAGTAAATGCAGTTAGCGTCACGCCAATCACATTCCTGGATTATAACAAGAAACTCATTGAAGACCTTAAAGCCATGGTTTAAACAAATGTCTGTCACAAACTGAATTATTATTATTATTATTTTTTTTTTTATATGTAATTATCGTGCGTACAACAGGTTAACAGCTTTCCAGAACATTTTTGATGAAACATGCATATTTCTCAAAACTTTGCTTTAGAGATATGTTTTATCTACGATAATATTATTTTCTTGAGTACATTGCTAGTACACCGAAGTTTCTCAGTTTTAGGTTTGCGATAAATAGTTTACTCGCAGTAATTATCAAAAGTTGTTCATTTTTCTAAAATTATTTTTTCAAAGTTCACTTTTTTGGTGTATGCAAATGTGGATTGATATAAAAAATGTATGATTAAATTGTCAGTAATATGAATTGCAAGACCCTTTGACCTTTTAATTATTTGTTCACTTGTTCGGATTTTTCATTCGGTGTTTGTAATAATTTTAAAAATGTGGCTTTCACAAGATTGCAGTGACAACATTTTTCTTAGGAAACCAGGAAGCGGGTACATCTTTTAGGGCCATTTAAAGGGTTGCGCTTTCACGTCAAACGGTTATAAGCTAAAGCGCCTTAGTTTATAATTACCCACAATGCAGTGCTTTTTTTTGTCTGCTAGGAATTTTTGGCGGGACCAGCAGCCATTTTGCAAATTGCATGATTTTTTAGTTCAGACGAACCACTGGACGAACAATAAAACTGCCGTAGAAATAAGGGTCACTAGACGGTCTTGGTAGAAAAGTTTTATAGTTAGAAGAGTACTGATATTCGTTAATACCAACTAATCTTGTGAGAAAAAATGCCGGCAAGTTTGTCTACTGGATCAATTACGGTAAGTTCGAAAATATTAGGACTTGTTTCAAGAGTCTAGGCGGTTTAGCGTTTTACGTCGATCTGCTCGAAATTCTTATTATGCTAATGTATCTTCTCATAGTTTATTTTAAATGCATTACGTCGAATAGGCCTACTGTTGGCCTAAACAATAGCTGAACAAAGCCTAAGTAAATGTTGTGTAATCTATTGTGTTGTTTTTTCCGACATTTCCTTTCAGGAGATAATGAATGGAAATAGAGTTGTGAGTCCTGTCCTGCAACTATTGGTATGTATAATTTGTCCTAATGTTGTTTAACTTTGCAGGAAGAAAGTATATCATGCAATGCGTTTTTATTATAACATGTGTTTTACTGATTGCTTTTTTAAGGCTTTCAAAAAGCTTCACTCGCCTGGTGTTAATGGTGTTATTTCTGAGCGGTACAGGCTCCTATTGTCCGATGGGGTCAATTCCTGCACATGTAAGTACTGCTATACTTAAAAACATTATTAAAACTCACTATGTTTCATTATTTCATGTTATCTTTTACTCTATTTAGTTGCTATGTTGGCTACCCAATTTAATTTTCGCATCACAAACGGCGACTTGGCTAAATTTGCTATCATACAAATGGATAATTATGTTCTTAATCGTCCCCAACCAAATAAGTATGCACTTTATTGGCCTACGACAGTGAATTGTCCTTATGTTATACACAACCATCGCGGTATACTTATGCCATGTCTTTGCATTGTAGGAAAGTTCTCGTTGTTTTGGACCTTGTGATTTTAAATTCTGGTGCAGAGGTGGGTGGTGTAATTGGAAATCCAGTGGACTTTGGGAGTTCGTCCAATCAAAAAAATCAGGATGCTAATCCACAAGGCTCCAACGTTGTTAAAAACACTGTCATCGGTAAGCAAGTACCGCATTTAATGTTCCAATGCTTCTCGGCATCGACCTTCATTGTGATTTTTTATTACATTTGAAGATATCAATGGAATACATCATTTGTCGACCGGATCATTTGCGGTAAGTTCGAAAATATTAGGACTTGTTTCTAGAGTCGAGGTGGATTAGTGTTTTACGTCGCCTGCTCGAAATTCTTATGCTAATGTATCTTCTCATAGTTTAATTTAAATTCGTTACATCGAATAGGAATACTGTTGGCATAAACGATTGATTTCAACTAATGTGTCATCAAAGGTGTTGACGTATTAAAAAACGATAGCTGAACAAATCTATTGTGTTTTTTTTTCCTTATTTCATTTTAGGAGATAATGAATAGAAAAAGAGTTGTCAGTCCTGTGCTGCAACTATTGGTATGTATAATTTGCCCTATTGTTGTTTGACTTTGCAGGAAGAAAGCATATCATGCAATGTGTTTTTATTATATCATGTGTTTTACTGATTGCTTTTTTAAGGCTTTCAAAAAGCTTCACTCACCTGGTGCTAATGGTGTTATTTCTGAGCGGTACAGGCTCCTATTGTCCGATGGGGTCAATTTCTGCACATGTACGTACTGCTATACTTAATAACATTATTAAAACTCCTTATTTTTCAGTATTTAAAGTTATCTTTTACTCTATTTAGTTGCTATGTTGGCTACCCAATTGAATTTTCACATCACAAACGGCGACTTGGATAGATTTGCTATCATACAAATGGTTAATTATGTTCTTAATCGTCCCCAACCAAATAAGTATGCACTTTATTGGCCTATGACAGTGAATTGCCGTTATATTATATACAACCATCGTGGTATACTTATGCCATGTCTTTGCATTGTAGGAAAGTTCTTGTTGTTTTGGACCTTGTGATTTTAAATTCTGGTTCGGAGGTGGGTAGACAAATTGGAAATCCAGTGGCCATTGATAGTTCGTCCAATCAAGAAAATCGGGATGCTAATCCACAAGACTCCAAGGATGGTAAAAACTATGCTTTGTTTGTTGGGGCTTTCTTTCTTGTTTTTTTTTTGTATAAGTTCATAATGTTTTAAATTACGTTCTTGTGCAGTAAATGGCATAGTTGCAGCAAATCAGAGGAAAATACATTCCATCAAAAACTTAACAACCGGTGAAAATGGGCGAGTTGCAATTTGAAGCTAAAGTTTTTCTTTTTTTCACAAAGGTGTATGGATTTGCTTTTATGTTTCAGGTAGGAGTGATTTATAGTTATTTTTATGATTATCATTTCTAGATGGACAATACGAGTTAGAGTGATCAATAAGACTCCTTTTCGAAATCGGAGTAATCCATGGTGTGAAATAAAGTTTTTCACGGTCGAATTGCTGGACGAAAGTGGCGAGATCTATGCAGTTTGCTTTAGTGACAAGTGCGCTCAGTTCTACGACAAGCTTGTTATTAGTAAGGTAAAATGGCTAAATCAAGTTTTATGTTAAGAGATGCCCGAGAGCAAGTGCAGTCTTGAATGGTATTATTATATAAAGTATGGTCGTTTCTTTCAAGCTCTATTACATTAGCAATGGAAATGTGAGAGCTGCTGACAGAATTTTCTCGCCCAATACGCATCGTTACGAAATAACCTTCAAAGCCGAAACTTTGGTCGAACCTTGCGAGGACGTTGTCCCCGAAATTCCCTTCATCAATTTTGTTGCGTCCGTTCCCATCAGTGAACTGTTTAAAATGGAAATAAACACTCTTACAAGTAAGTAAATGTCCCAATGGTTCTCGGCACGGCCCTCGTTGTACTCTATTATAATATCCGAAGATGTCATTGGTGTCTGTAAACGGTACAGTGAACTGCAGGTGCAGGCTTGTAGAACAGTGAACCAAGAAGCGAATAAACGGGACATTTACCTGGTGGACAAGTCCAACATTGAAATCGCCTTGACTATTTGGGATGAGGATGTAAGTTTGAATTCAAGCATAATACTTAAATTTTTTGAGTTGGTGTTTAAATGGAGATAAAAAAAAAAGATATGCATTATGATGTAGCTAGTTTCTTATCGATTGCTCATTTTCTTAATATTCGACTTTGTCATTTCGTAGGCCGAACGATTCGATGGTTCTGACAATCCAATTGTGGCTGTAAAGGCAGTTCGCATCAGTGATATTGGAGGTTAGTACATTTTAATCTTGCATTCATCAGTCTAATTTTGTGTTAAAATTAAAGAATTTTGATTTAGTTCAAGCGAAAAATATGAAAAGTATAACCTATAAAACGTACGCTATTCATATTTGTTTTATTTATTTAAAATTAAATTAAATTTGTCTCCTAATGAAACATAGATATATATTATAGGCAGGTTTTTATATATTGAAAAATAGCGGGTTTTTTAACAGAAATAACTATTAAAATTGTTTAATTATTCCAATTTTCATAACTTTTTTATTTTCTGTGCAACATTGGACGTTTCTTTGCAAATTGTGTTTTACGCTTAACTCAAGAATGTGCTTTATTATTTTAATCGTAATGTTCAAGTTGATAAAAGCTTCGAACCATTTTTATGCATAAACATCAACTCTTAGAGATGGTACTGTTTAATTCTTGACTTAGATTTATACTGTTATGCATAGCTTATGCTGTACTTGTTTTTCAGGGTGTTCACTATGCACAACTCCATTAACCATGTTTCTTATCAATCCTGTTACCAAAGAAGCAAACGAATTAAGGGAATGGTTTGCTTCAGAAAGTTCCCACTCTGCAACAAATTCCATCCGGAAAATTGGCAGTGATGGTAAGGTTTCAGAAATGAAGAATGGCTGAAATAAATCAGCTGTTTAATTATTGGGTTGAACACATCGTTTGTTGTTTATAGTCTTTCTCGGCGATTGGAAATGTCTGCAACAAGCGAAGCTGGATTTTTTGGCAGGTTTAGATAAGGCCGAGTTTTTCACTGTCAAAGCAGTCGTTGATTACACAAAAGTGGACTATTCCATGTTAATGGTGAGTTGTCTAGTCTTTGAAAGTATAACAGGAATTGATCAATGCTGTTGTTTTCCGATATTTCGTTATGTAATATTATATTTTGGGCATTCTTGTTTTGCAGTCGTGTCCCACAGCAGAATGTAACAATAAAGTTGTCGACCTTGGGAACGACTGTTACAGGTGTGAAAATTGCAACAAAGAGTTTGATAGCTATAATCTGCATTTTCCACTCGTAGTAAGTTGTCTAAAATTCAGTTTCCATTAATATTGTGAACGTTGTTAACAGATTTAACATTTCTTGCATTAGGTCAACATTTCAGACTGTTCAGACAGTATTTGGATCACGTGCTTCGAGGAATGTTCCAACGTGATTTCAGAATCCGCACCTAAAGGGTTTTGGGATCAGAATGTCTCGGTAACTAACTTGTGGCATAAATTTTTGTATTCCATTTTGCAAATTGTAGAATAATCAAATGTTAAATAATAATGTGTTCTTTTTAAACATTTGCAGTACCAGGCAATTGCAAATACTATCTGTAAGACCAACTTTAAGCCCTTTATTTTTAAGCTGCGTATAACAAAGGAAAAGTTTCAAGTAAGTTGACAAAAGTGCTAATTCTTGGCAGCAAAAGTACAATTATTTATTTTTGAAATGCTAAATGTGATTTTTATCCAGTGCAAAATGAAATCTGTTTTATTTCATATTTTTTTAAAAAAAACTGGGAAGCATAACCTCTGGATAAAAATGCATAAGTTGTTAAATAGCTTACCGATTGTGTTCAGGAAAATGTAATGTAAAAGAAAAATGTTTTTTTAGGATAAAAGCTATCTCAAGGTATTTGCAGTAAGCATCACACCAGTTAAATTCCTGGATTATAACAAAAAACTCATCGAAGATCTTAAAGGTAAGTCACGAAATTGTATATTTTGTACTGTTAAGCGTATTTTTTGTTTCTTTTTTTGAAATATGCAAATACGAATTTTAAAAAAATAATCAAATAGTCGTGTAATTTACTTGTGAAGCCTTCGAGGACCTTTAGTTATTTGCTTGTTGTGAATAAAATCGGATTTGCTATGTGCGGCATAAGGAGATAAAAAAATTATAGGAAAAAAACCCTAAAAATTGTAACATTGTGAGGAACACTTTTTTTGGTGGTGGAAGATAGGAATTTTAAGATATTCACACATGCACCATGTGAAATGTTTAGTTGCCATTTTTAAATATACCTAGTTAGCCACATCATTGAACCAGAATCCACAATTATGAAGAGTAGTTGCTTCCAACTACTCAATTTGTTTTAATTTCATACTTTACCAGCCAAATGTGCTTATTATGACAATGCGGGTACCCAACCAGGTACGGGATTTCGCATTTTTCTAATCAGTGGACTCATTAAACTTTGCTCACAAAAGTGGGTTGGAAGATCACACCAGTTTCTTTTATTTACTGAAACTGTTATGAGTTTATTATGGTTCCGCTGTATTTTTAACACAGTTCAGTATCTCGGCTACAGAAATGTAATTTATAATTATATAATTAGACGTGTGCAAAGTTAAACGTACGATAGTTGTTAACGGGTTTTTTTTATTTCAGATCATGAAAGTGGACTTCATTTATGCAAAGGAGTTCAAACTTTGAAGATCGAGGCATAATTCATCGAGATACAGCACTTTGAATTTATGGGGATAGGATGATGCATGCACCAAGTGTTTTTTTTTTTTTACGAGGGATGTCCAAATCCCACCGTGACACCAGTTTCTGTATACCATCGTTGTAAAAAGTGTTCGGTTGGGCGAGAAATAATACAAAAATACAGTGTTTCATAATAGCATGTACACGTGACGTAATTTATGCATTACCTTGTAAAATCTTTAATAAAACATTTCTTTGTGTGCAAAATTTGCTTGTAAGATGTTTTTTTCTGGTATAAGGTCAAAGGAACATGCAAGGTTTAACCAAAAAACCACACATGCATATTAAGGTGTGTATGTACCAAAAGAAACATGAAACATACACGTGCTACCTTGGTGTGTCTAGAAGTGCTTGTGAAACATGTGTCGAATAACGACCATTTTCTGACATTTCGATGTTTTCTGGCGATCGCTCAAACGGCGGTCTGGATCAAAAGAAATTTGCGACACATGTTTCGAAAAACATGCTGGGAACTTTATTTCAGTATTTCTTGTGTATATTTTATGTGTTTGTGTATGTTTCCTCTGGTGCATACCGACCTTTACCTACAAAAACAATTTTATTAAGGTATGCGTGTTATTCCACTCTTGATTCTGTCGAATTTAGAGCAAGGTTGGTCGCTATAAATTCTTTGATTTTACCAACTCGAAACACTTGTATACATTATAAGCAGAAGCTCTAAAAATCCGGTTTTGGTGGATAATAACGGTAAGGATATTTGCTTATTTCTCTCCTTTTAAAATTTTCCCTGGAGGTTCTAGTGGGCGCTCACTGTCATAGTTTCAAGTATGTGGATGTTGCAAGTCTTAAGCCTAGGCTCAAAGGGACAGGTGTGTAGTTTTTTCATGCAAAAGTATATGGATTATGAGATTTGACATGAAAACTGCATAAGTTGGCCAACCCCTATTGTAGGTAAGCAGGCAAACATGTAGTGCATCTCTGCCATGCGAGATTGCCAACATTTTCAAAGCGCATAATTTCACAAAATTGTGTACATTTTATATACGAGTCAAATAGATTATCTGTTTCACGTTTATTATCTCGTTCTTGGATTTCCACTTAATTTAAGTTTTGATATTTATTGTATGCTATGATTTTACAGCAGTTTGGCTTTGTAGGATTTGAGATTTAATTAATTAAAATCATTAGCTGGGCCACTCATAGTTAGTTATTAGCTGACAAAAGTCAAAATTAATAGGATACACGCATTAACTTAAGATTAACTTGCAAGTTTTAAAGAATTTTAGGAAGTATTTCTCTATGCAACAATTCATGTCAAAACATGAAACGTGAGAAATATGTTATATTAATTTTATTAATGTTCCAAATATTTCACCATTAATACATAATTTTCCTAGTGTTGATCATGTTTATTCCAAATTTCAGTGCCAAATTACAAACGAAATTACAAACGCAATTAATTAATTATACTTCATATATACTTGAGTGCAAAAAATCGACTCACCTGCATGAATCAAGTAAAAATGTGTTTTTCTCAGAAACCAAATGACCGATTTAAAATCTGAAAAATGTGTTTTGTAGACAATTTATTCCTGTTTATAATTCGCCTAGTGGAAAAGGGATTTCTGCCGAATTTCTTTGGAGAATAGCCCACAACTCGTGCGGCTACTTTTGGTGGAGTGGTCATTTTAT